>JAQGCX010001586.1:0-10649 GCA_034700205.1 Plectus parietinus
TACTTTTCGTCAGCTTTTTCTTCTCTTTCGGTCAGGCCGGGCCGGATCCGGGCCGGTCTGGAGGAAAAGTACCGGGCTCGGGCCGGGCCCGGGCCTGAAAAAATTGACCGGGCCGGGCTTTTTTTTGACAAAATATTCGGGCCCGGGCCGGGCTTTTTTTTCGGCGAAAATCCCGGGCCGGCCCGGCCCGGCCCGTGAACATCACTGATTGTAACCACACTTGCTCGTTGCTGGTTTTAGGTAAAGATGTGGTCGGTGCACCGGGACCGGGACCGAAATTGTGGGTGCACCGGGACAGGGACCAGATCGAGGTCATTTTCGTGAACCGATTACTGGACCAGGACCGATTGTTTGGTTAAATAATCGGCCCGTCGACCAGGACCGGACAAAAATGTGCTATCTCTTTGCTTTCTTTCTTTATTTATTTAACAAAGCGCTAGGCAATGTCTAGCCCCGTGTATAGGGAGATAAAACGACAAGGCCTTTGATATACAAGATGAGACAAAACACAATACACAATACACAATGGCGCAATAAGACAACACTGTAAAATCATATCACTAGTCCAATGTCGCGCAGAAAAACTAAAGGCGCGGACCCTAAACGTTTAGAAACCACTTGCTTTCCGACCTACAAATTAAATTTTATTTTTGAATGCCCGCACCTTTCTTGAATACAATAAAAATCTTCTACTTTCGAATCTGGCAACCCTATCCTTTAGGCGCGGAGATCGGCAAAAAGTTTTTCGCCACTACGTAGTCGAAACCTTTTTTTCGGAAAAGTCGATTCTATCCGAAAGACATTGAGTTTATCAAATGTGTGAGAATGCTCAGAGTCGATAGCCGAACCAGACAAAGTCGAGAAAGTACATTTTGTACAGATACTCGAGGAGAATAGGAGTTTCGCGAATCTTCTTCTCGAATTTTTCGCTCTTGTCGAAGGTCGCGTGGACAGCCGTCATCTTTTTGACCTTCTCTTCGATCAAGCTGATTAGATTTGGCTCTACGCTCGAGTTACGAAATACCTGCAATATAATTAATGTACAAATCACTTTAGAAATGAACACATACAGGGACGTACCCGAGGTGTGTTCGGGTCGAAAAGTAGGGGTGGGGTTAACATGCCTTACCCAAAAAATTTGCATAAAATTACGGTATTCCCGTCCAAAAAAAAGCACCGTAATTTTATGCAAATTTATGCAAATTTTAGGTATTTATGCAATTTTTTGGGCCACCTTCGGCGAGCGAAGGGGGAGGGTTAATAAAATTTTGCCCATTTTGCCCATTTTGCCCACTTCGGTCAGGGTTGGGGGGTTAGCCCCCCCCCAAACACACCTATGGGGTGTACGCAGGTCATGGGGTGGCCACTCCGGTTTTCGAAAACGCCACCCCGCTTTTTGGCCGCCAAAAAAAATAAAATAAAGGGGGACCCTTATCTCTTTTTAAAAACACCACCTGAGAAGACTTAAACGCCAGACCCGGATTATACCTGAGCCACATGGGCCGCGTGGTCCAGGGCCCCCCGGCCTCCAGTCATTTAAGGGAGCCCCCCGGCGTCACTCAGCAACAGAAATTGCAAAATTACGTTGAAAATTTTTCCTTCAACAAGACAAAAGTTCGAAATAATTTTCGTTGCCCGTTAGAAGTCATGAAAAATGGCGAAAAATGTCATAAATTTTTGTCTGCGGCGCTCAAAATTGAAAAAATTGTCTCCGGCGGTACATCATGGGGCCTCCATTTAAATTTGTGACCCAGGGTCCCCGTACCCTTAATCCGGGCCTGCTTCCACCCCACCCCCAGTTACAAGTTCAGTACGTAACCGTACTACTGTTTATACGCCCTCAGACTTGCAAACGATGTTATTCCTCAGTTTCTTTTTTAAGTTGCAGTATTTTAGTCTCACGATAAAATCGCATTCCTTACAAACTGAACATAAAATAATCATCAAACAATTGTTTACAAATTCAAGTAACTAAACCGTAATTGTCATCTACCGGTTCATAGTGTATTCATTCAGTATCGTTTTTGCGTTTGAAATACAATCGCGGAAGAAACAATCTTTTTTGAGCATCGCAGTAACCCCGAGAGCGCAAAATTCTGTCTTCATTGGGCAGCAGTTCCAATAGCTCAAAGATTTTCTCATAATTCTGCAGAAAAATGATGAACAGAAAACTGATGCTCATATCGGCTCCCCCTCTTCCCCCAGTATGGCACAACATGTAGGTACACTATGTAGACTATTATTCATACTCAAGACAGTAGAAACCGACACTAATTTTATCAAACTCAACCGGTTAACACATTCTTCCTACGTTTTTGTTCGTTTTTATGATACAATCGTGGAAGAAACAGCCTTTTTTGAGCATCGCAGTGGCCTCGAGTGCGCAAAATTCTATCTTCATTCGGCAGTAGTTCTGATAACTCAAAGATTTTGTCATGGTTGTGAAGAAAATTGAGAAAATCTTGTTTCGTTGCCGCGTACTCAATAAGAGCTTCGTGTGTTGCGGAAGTTTTTGCCGAAATCACAAGTCGCAAAGCCTCCATACTCTGGTCATCTTGACAAATTTGCAGCAGATCAAACATTGCTGATCGAAATCTGTCAGAAGTATTCGTAATAATTTGATTCATATCCACATAAAACAAGTGGGGGCGATTTTCAATGAATGTATGCAGTTGATATTCAGTGTGGAAAAGCTTGGGAGTTATGGCAATGGACAATTCGTTAAACCACTGGTATAACTGATCAGTTGTTTGGCCACTGTCTCTGAGAAAAGAGTCGACAAGTCGAAAGCGTGTCTCTTCTAACACCAGCAAAATACAACGTCTTGGCAACAGTGATCTGTCGTCTCCGGTTGCTTTATTATTCTCAATTGCCTTTGACTGTTCTGCAATTATTATTATAAGCATTTGTCGTGTGAACAATCTATCACCATTTAACTGCGTCATTCCATTTTCCTTTGATGGTGCAGGAGAACTATTGCTGCATGTAACTGCTGGCATCGCATATGGAGCAATAGAAGTTGCTTGCCATTGATGCTGTCTGTGCATTAACTTCACAGCTACCAGAGATACCTGAAAGAACAAGTTCTCTATTGCCACTAAAGCATAGAGTTGCACCTGATTAAGAAAAGAATGAAAAACACTGAAAATCAATTAATATTTTTAATGAAGTGTAAAAACTGAGACTGAAAGGACTGGTTACTGAGATTTCACAAATTAGGATTTATTTACCTTATCGCCATATTGAAAAGTGATGCCAGCTCGACATGGCGGTAACAATTCTGCCATTTTGCAGTAAATATATTGCCCAGCATATTCACCGGATTCAATTTGCGCAATAACGGTGCTAATTGTGCGTTCATTCTGAACTATTCCAACTGCCATTGTCGTTGAGTTATAATCAACAGTTTTCAATCGTTCTTTGATCGTGTAAACATTTAGCAGTCGCAGACAGGTCTTAGTTGACCCTCTCTTTTTCATATCAGCATTTTTGCTTGAAAATTTCTCAAAAAGAAGCTCATGATCATTGAAAAACCTTTCAAAATTATTTTCGTACAGTAGTAAAAAATCAAAAGCAATTTGTTGCACGCGGCTGAGGATCTCTGCCTTTGAGCAAATAAATTTTTGCGTCTTCATATATTCGATCAATTCTGACAAGATCATTCTGTGCTCCTGTGATCGTTTTGAAACAAATTCTTCTTTCTTTTCATACAAATGTGGATGATATTCAATGAACCACTTCGCGTCTTCGAACAAATATTTTTTTGAGCAGTTTAAACCTATTGGTAGTTTTATTCGTTCCCATAGTTCTCCGAATCGAAGTTTTTCGGCAAGATAATGATCGATGATTTCAGCGAAAAAAGAAAAATCGTCATCGTTAACGTGACCAACAAAAATTCCTGTTTCTAATTGAATTGAATGTTGATCAACAATAAATTGTTGGTTAGTTATAGTTTTCGAGTATGAATTTTTCAAATCAATTGATGATTCAAGTTTGTTTGATGCCAGATTTGATTCGAGCACTTCAATTGGCTGTGCTGGTACCAAATAAATGTCAGCATCACGAATTTGCACTTTTTGTCGCATGAAGTTATCAGGATTTTCCAGAAATGGCTCAATTTTTGTGAACAATGTTTGATGGTCGTTTATAAAATCCCGTAACGATTGTATTCCTTTTCCATATGTGTTATTTTTGAAATCGTTCGACATTGACGCATTACCAAGAGCTGCTCCAACGTTGCAGACAATCAGATACTCATTGTGTCTCAGTAAGATTCGCAGAGTTTCCGAAACACATACCCTATGAAGTTGTGGTCGCATTTTCACTGATCCATTTTCCAACTTGTAAAGATGCACGTGACCGAGTATAAATTTCGTTGCTGCTTGATATCCAGCGTCGCCATTGTTGTTACTCAGTGTCGCAAGAGAGAGTTCGGACAGTTCACGTTGCATTTCAATCCAAAGATCAGTCACCTTCACGGGCCGGTCATCCTTTTCAGCTAACTTTTCGTCAATAATGCGAACCAGTTGCTGGTTGTAATTGCGTTTCTCCATATTTGAACTTCGCGTCAAAATAAAAGGGTTCCCAAATAGAAAAATTATTTTGCTTTTCCTATGCATATTAGGTCGTAGATTCCGAAAATCACGTTAGTTTTTGTTGATTCTGCTTGGAAATAATTAAAATGGCTTGTATTGATGCGCAGGTTTTAGCAACACGGAAACTCGGAATGGATTTGTATGCATTTTTGGTAATGTTGCGCGTATCGATCGAGAATTTATAAAAAATCCATTTCAAGTTTCTTTTTATTCTAACACCTGCGCATCAATACAGCATACTTGACATCATTTCTGAAGCCGTTTTCGATCATTTCTGAGCCGAATCGACAAAAACTAATGTGATTTTTAGAATCTACCACCTACAATGCACAGAAAAAGCAAAAATTATTTTTTAACTTGGAAACCCCTTTAACTGTAACCTTTTCTTAGCAAAACAATAGCAGCAGGAAAAAGATTAATAAGCGGCGACCGGTAAGACCGCCCAGCGCGACTACAGTGATGAGCTTGAACGAGCAGTGGAAGCAAATTGATGCGCCCACAAATGTTGATCAGCCCTTTGAGCGCTCAATGATCACTATCTCATCATTATTTCACGAGACAACGTTTTCAACGCACATGTATTGAGTCGACTAACATACTGAAGAGATAACATGCGCCGAGCCGACCAGACCAGCAATGATCCGCCCACACCTTCTCGACGTGTTTTGCAAGCGATGCTGGAGTTAGCGGCACTCGAGAATCAATATTCACAGACCCAGCAGGAAGCAGGGACGGCTCTAGAACCTCCTCCCCTTCGATCGAGTGCCTACCCTCAACTGTGGCGCCAAATATGTTCTGAATTCAGCCAATATCATCATTCTTCAGTTTGATTTTGCAAAACAGAACATCGTTTTCGGACATCAGTCATGCTGGCAAAGCCAACAGCTAAAATGATAATTAGATAAGCTTGGCTATAAGCTTATAATTAGATACGCCGGAAGTAAGTCGATGTCATCTGAGAAATTAGTCTGAACATAACTGACGAACGAGCGATGAAAATATTTGATAATCTCGCCAGAACTTCTCATTGAGACGAGTAAATTTGAGACGTGGTACTTGTCATCAAGTGGTGATGTCAATATATGGAGATTGATTCTCTAAAATTACTACCTTTGCATATAAGTGATGAAACGATGTGAAATGGCTAACATACAGCTGCAATTCTATAACCAGCGGGGCTGAGAGGATTTATTAGCTGAATCGCATCTGTTGACGCTTTTTTTTCAGCACTCGATTTTCCTATTTTAGTGTAAACCCTGAAGCATAAATAAGTGGGGGGAATAGGAGCAAGCAGACGAAAAAATTCACTTACTAAGCTTAATAGGATGCATGTGGCTTAATGTTTCTTTCTGGCTGACGATCGGGGTACCGCCTAACCCTCCCCTCCACCCGGGCCGGGATTATACATGGGCCACAAGGGCCACATGGCCCAGGGCCCCCCGGTACCCAGTCATTTAAGGGGGCCCCCGGCGTCACTCGTAATTATACAAAAGTTCAAAAAATTTCCACTGCCGCTAAAAATTCGTAAAAATTGCTTCCAGCGGTGCGTCATGGGGCCCCGTACCCTTAACACGGGCCTGTCTCCACCCCACCTCCAGTTACAAGTTCATTACGTAACCGTACTACTGTTTATTCGCTCTCAGACTTGCAAACGATGTTATTTCTCAGTTTCTTTTTTAAGTTATAGTATTTTAGTCTCACGATAAAATCGCATTCCTTACAAACTGAACATAAAACAATCATCAAACAGTTGTTTACAAATTCAAGTAACTAAACCGTAAATGTCATCTACCGGTTCATAGTGTATTCATTCAGTATCGTTTTTGCGTTTGAAATACAATCGAGGAAGAAACAATCTTTTTTGAGCATCGCAGTAACCCCGAGAGCGCAAAATTCTGTCTTCATTGGGCAGCATTTCCGATAGCTCAAAGATTTTCTCATAGTTCTGTAGAAAACTGATGAATTCTGTTTCCGTTGCAGCGTACTCAATGAGAACTTCGTGCGCTGCGGAGGTTTTTGCTGAAATCACAAGTTGCAAAGCATTCACACTCTGGTCATCTTGACAAATTTGCAGCAGATCGAACATGGCTGATCGAAATTTGTCAGAAGTATTTGTAATCATTTGATTCATATCCACATGAAAAAAATGGGGTCGATTTTCAATGAATTCACTCATTTGTGTTTCAGTGTGAAATAGCTTGGGTGCTAGGGCAATGGACAATTCTTCAAATTTCTGGAATAACTGATCAGCTGTTTGACCATTGTCTCTCAGAAAAGAGTCCACAAGACGAAAGCGAATTTCTTCAAACGCCAGCAAAATACAATGTCTTGGCAACAATGATCGGTCATCGGCGAATGAATTTGTATTATAATGTGCTTTGGCTTGTTCTGTAAGCACAAAAATTACATAGCTTCATGCATTGTCGAAGAACTCTCACCGTTCAATTCTTCTATCCCATTTTTCTGGACGGGTGTGCAATTGAAGTTGGGTTCATTTGCAGGATCAACGATTGACGTGTTATCTTTGTGTGTCTCTATGTCAATCGAATACGGAGCAATGAAAGTTGCTTGCCATGGGTGAGCTTTGTGCATGCGCTTCACAGCTTTCAGTTTTACCTGAAAGAGATTAGAAAGCTTTTTTCAGTGATAGAATGAGGATAGTGGGAAACCTTTGGACAGCTTGGAATTGTTGGTGAAGGTCACAATGTATACGGTGATTGAGACGTAAAATTACCTTATCGCCAACTTGAAGTGGGATATCAGGAAGACAAGGCGACAGCAGTTCTGTCATTTTGCAATAAACATATTGTCCAGCATATTCGCCCGATCCAATATAAAGAAGCAAATTGTTTGTGGTGCGTACGCTGTTAACTATTCCATATGCCGTTATCGTCGTATTGTAATCAAATGTTTGTAATCGTTCCTTGATTGTGTGAACGTATTGAAATCGCAAACAGGTATTTGCCGGTTTTCTTTTCTCTACATCTTCATTATTGCTTGAAAATTTCTCGAAAAGGTACTCGTGGTCATTGAAGAATGTTTCCAGAGCATTTTCGCCACTTGCATCAATGGTCGGTTGAAAATCAAATGCAATTTGCGTAAGTCGACTAAAGATCTCTTTCTTTGTGTAAATCGATTTTTGTGTTTTCAAATTATCAATCAGTTCGGACAAAATCATTCTGTGTTCCTGGGTCCGTTTTGCCACAAAACCGTTCTTAAATTCGTACAAATGTGGATGATGTTGAATGAACCATTTAGCATCTTCTACCATATAGTTTTTTGAATAGTTGGAAATAATTTTTTGCTTTATTTGTTCCCAAAGTTCGCTAAATCGTAGATTTCCTATGAGATTTTGATCGATAATTTCAACAAGACAAGAAAAATCTTCGTCACAAACGCTGCGATGAAAAGAGGTGTCGGTTTTTGATTTGTCTGACTTTTGATCAACAGCAAATTCTTGATTAGTGACAGATATCGACTTCGCTTCCATTTTTTCTCCGGGGTAGTAAATATCAGGATGACATATTTTCACTGCTTGGTTCATAAATGCACGTGAGTCGGGTAACTGCTCGATTTTTGAGAACAAATTTTTATGATCGTTCATGAATTTTCGCATTGATTCCATACCTTTTCCATAAGTATTGTTCTTGAAATCGTTTGATTTAGACACCGCGCCAAGCTGCATTCCGATAACATCAACCGTCTGAGATTTGCACTTCATCAAATTTACCAGCGCTTTTGACACGCACCGTCGGTGAATTTCCGAACGCATATGAACAAATTCGTTTTCGAATTTGTATAGGTGTGGATGGCTCCGAATAAACTTAACTGTCATTGAATAATCGCGATCGAGACTGCTGCTTCCCTCTGCCGCATGTGAAAGTGACATTACTTCGAATTGAATCTTCATCCAAAGGGACGATAACGCCACAGGTTGGTTGTTATTTCCCGCCAAATGTTTGTCAATAATGGCTACTAGTTTTTGATGAAAATTGCGTTTCTCCATCATGCCACAAAATTAAAACTAGCACCAAGTGACTGAGAAGAGACGAATGCGACGGCGACCAATAAACGTTGCATTTACGTGGGAGTCCGCTGTCACACTATCAGTAGGTCATTGAGCTGTTATAGCTTCAAATTGATACGTACGCCCACTTCTCTTGGTCGGGAAGGGCTGACCTTTTAAACGCAAGCACAGCTAAACTGAGATCCTGATAACGTGCGTCCAACATACACAAACTAGTATCCACTCACATATTCACTGAAGACGGTGCAGCGTGCAAACGTTGAGTATGCAGCACAGCTGTACAACGGCCTGCAACGTAGTTAAAAACTCAAATATTTAACCCAGGTAAACTCAGGTCCAGGTAACTACATTTTATTATGCAATGTTCCTTCACAGCCTAAATTTCCTTAAAAGATTTAAAATGTGATCTTCTTGTGTTGTTTATCAATTATTTTATGATTCTGAATTGAAACAAGTCACGTTACCTCAATTATTATAATTATTACAGAATTGAAAAAGTCGAAAATGTATGGTTGATTTTTGGTATTTAATAGTATTCCTTTCTTCTAGCAATCGCATTTTAGCATTTTCTTTAAGTGAAGGCAGTTGATTGAAATATACAACAACAGTCTCTAATAGAAGCAGTCTCTAATATAAGGACAGGGTAGGAGGTGATCATGATAAAATATAAAGGCATGTTCCAATATTAGAATAAATAGGGTATTTGAAAACATATCTGAACTTACAAGTGCGAAGAATCTTTTTTGTTCGCGGTAACAGCAAATTTATTTGCAGTTCGTTTGTCAGTCACCAATAAAATGGACGAGCGTTAGCGGACAAATGCCATGCCATCGTCGGCTCATTCACGCCGTAGAACTCATCGGGTCTATTGTGTCTATGCCCGACTAGTCTTGTCGAAATCGATCAAGTCACCAGGTACAATTGTCCGCACCGCTTCCTCCCTCCCACACAATATCGGCCGCAGCCGTTTTCGCCACCATCGTCATCTGTCAGCCCACCCACTCATTCAGTCCTAGATCGTTTACAAAACATTTGCATTTTATTCGAAACTAAAATACAGACGTGGTAGGAAAATTCTGTTTTGAACATCACAACTTCCTCGAGTGCGCACAATACGGTCTTCATTTGGCAGCAATTCTGACAGCTCAAAGATATTTTCACGATTTTCAAAAAACTGAACAAAATCTTCCTTCGTTGCACAGAACTGTGTAAGTATGTCGTGGGAAGAAGAGGTTTTCGCCAAAATCACAATTCGCAAAGCAACAACACTCTGAGCTTCCTGACACAGTCGCAAAAGATCAAACATTGCAATTCGAAATTGCGCAGTCGTGTTTGATATTGTTTTATGTTCTATGTCAACTTGAAATAAGTGAGATCGATTGCTAATAAATTCGCTCAACTCTTTTTCTGATTGAAACAAGTTGGGCAGCGAAATTGACAATTCTTTGAAGCGTCGATAGAGTTGATCCACCGTTTGACAACTGTCTCGTAATAATGAATCGATCAGACGAAAACGAGTCTCCTCCAACGCCAACAATGCGCCACGATTTGGCAGGAATGACGTGTCTTTGGACACGGTTGCATGGTCAGCAGGCTTGAACTGCTCTGCAAGCCCGCGGTATTTGTACAATTTAAAAAAGACTCCAATAAAATACACGCGTACCACATACGTTTCGGTTCCCGTTGACGATATTGTATCGTGCCCCCAAATATGCATGAAATATCCCCAATTTCCATTTTCTGCCCCAAATCGCCTGCTCCCAAAATTCAATCAAAACATGTCCCAATTTGCATTTTTGGTTCCCAAAATTTATTTTGCAACCCCAATTCACATATTATGGCCCCAAATCACATTGTTTGTCCCAAATTGCTTGTTCTGCCCCATATCACATGTTCCAAGAAATATTTTACATTCACGCAAGAAGTATTGAAACCAGTGATGTTCACGGACCGGGCCGGGCCGGCCCGGGATTTTCGCCGAAAAAAAAGCCCGGCCCGGCCCGGGCCCGGAAATTTTGTCAAAAAAA
>JAQGCX010001587.1:0-10641 GCA_034700205.1 Plectus parietinus
ATGGAATGGAGGTGTGTGTGTCTGAAGAGTGGTGTCCAGAAGGGGCAGAGTCCAATAGCCAATGGGCATGTCAGTAATGTGCCCACTGCCACTCCATCCAAAGTGATGGTGGCGACATCATGTGGGTATGGGTGTAGGTGATAATCACTGCGATCTTGCGGCAGAAAGTCAGTGGGAGCAGGTCGCCAATCTGCTACCGGGAAGCCATGCCGTCGCCGCTCTACAAACCCTTCTACTACACCGATGACGACGACAACAACACCGAAGAGGCTGCTGATCCGTCACCTGGAAATACAGGTACAGGAAGTTAGGCATAATTTAATAATTTCTATAAAATTTTTTTATACCGGTAATTTCTAGTTCATCTCTCCCAGGCCTTCAAACCAGACTTTTTAAAAACGTTCTGGTAAGAAATGATCCCGTTGTTGCCATCACAGTGGCTGTGTCCAAATACCCCTATGTACAAAGTTCACCTCTCCTGACCATTCAAACTGGCTTTTAGTCTGTCTCCCTGCTTCAGGGTTTTTGCAGGTCCCCCTGACCATCCTGGGCATGTGGTTCACATCCCCTGCATGACACACTGTTTCAGGGTTTTGCAGGTCCTCCTGACCATCCTTGTCATGTGGTTCATGTCCCCTCCACATTCACTGTTTCAGGGTTTTTTGCAGGTGTCCTTGACCATCCTAGGCATGTGGTTCATGTCCTTGCACATCGCACTGTTTAAAGGGTTTTTGCAGGTTCACTGACCATCCTGGGCATGTGGTTCAAGGACCCTGCATGTCTCACTGTTTCAAGGTTTTTTGCAGGTCCCCCTGACCATCCTGGGCATGTGGTTTATGTCCCTGCATGTCACACTGTTTCAGGGTTTTTGCAGGTACACTTGACCATCCTGGGCACGTTGTTCATGTCCCCTGCACATCGCACTGTTTAAGGGTTTTTGCAGGTCCCCTTGACCATCCTGTCAAGAGGTTCATGTCCTCTGCATTCACGTCGCACTGTTTCAGGGTTTTTTGCAGGTCCCCCTGACCATCATGGACATGTGGTTCATGTCACCAACAAGTTCATCTTGCTCACGTGGCCCTCTCCAGCACAGTGTTCATCTACCATCCCTTCTTGGGTAGCATAAGTCCTTTCTGTTACTGCTCACAGCACCAATACTTTCGTACCAACAACACATAAGCAGATATTAAAATTAAGCTTCTGCCACAACCAGCTAAGCTGAGCAGAACTTTTATCATACCTTTTAATCAGTTGGAATAACACTGTTGTCAACTGTTATGCTCACCACCATATGCCCTTGACATGACGCAACGCTGACGGGTTAGTACAGGCGATCAGTTACTTGGTCTAAGACGATGGAAGGAGGGGAAGAAGCCCGCAACACGCTGCTGGTTTACTGCGCTAAGTACGGTAGCTCCTTGGTTCGTTGCAGGACCACTTTTTTCTGAATTCAAACGTGTAGATATATCGCTGCACAAAACGAACCACGTATTCTTCTATAAAGACGAGGGAAATTCAAGCTTTGCGTTTTTTTAGGAATGGTCAACCTTATTACGCTGTGGTGATAATTTCCGCCAGTCGTCAGATAAAGCAGTCACGGATGCCATGTTGAATGATAAGGATTCAGTTTGGGCCAAGGTACTTGCACGTTTGAACCGCGCGCCGGGCAAGAACTGGGCGCTCATTCTGCTCATAGGCGAATATTTCCTGTTCACTTTAGTTCTTCTATTCTTCGTTCAGGGAATCATGTTCCCTTATGATTACGATTACAATACTGTCGGCTTATCTGTTATCATATTTCGCACCCTAAATGTACTCTGTCATGCCTATGCCATCTATAGACTTTATCAGGCCTACCAAGCTTTTAACCCAAACCTTTTGATTAGTTTTCGACCGTTAAGAATGTTTCTTTCAGACCACCCTCGAGTGGTGGCGTTGATAAGTCATGGTGGTGGAAATAGTATGACGGAAGCGCAGTACTCGGGCACTCCAACAGTGGCCATCCCAGTCTTTGGTGACCAGGAACACAACGTCGCCATCGGTGTTAACCGGGGAATCACTGTCTTTCTGGGAAAGAAGAACATCAACCAAGCGGCGCTCACCAACGCGCTAAAGGAAGTCCTGGAAAACGAAAGGTCAGATATATCTCACAAGTGCTGCGAATGGATACAAAAATTCCCACGGAAAAGGTGCCGGGGGAAATCGGCGTTTTCGCACATTGAAAACTCAGGCGCTCAAGAGCACCGACCTTCACACGCTATGAGAAGGAGAACGTTGAGACAATTTCCGGCCAAAATTCGACCCGCAAAATGCCACATTATCTTGACTGCAATAACGCAAGGTCACTTTGTTTAGCGTTGCAAGTGTACAGTACTACGCCTATTCATGCGTAAACAGCTGACGAAAAAAACGACTGGAAATAATGTTATGATCCTAAACTGCAATAGCAGTTTTTTTGCCAGGACAAACGACTTTTAAAGCGCGCTCCAATTGGTCAAAACAGTGGATTTTGTCTGAGGTACAGTGGCTCAAATTCTGCTTCCCCACCCTATGCATAGTAGTCAAGAGGAAACCATTAGGACTGTTGGCCCACGATTTTGTCTTTCGGAAGAAACGTCAGATCTAAAAAGAACTGACACCCCAATCGACAGGTAAAAGCGGTTCAAAAATCTGGCTGATAGGAAATTTTTGAACAAGCCGAGACATACTCCTTCGACACAGACTTCCTCCACTCCTCCTCCTCCAACCGACAGACCCGACTGGCGCATATAGGTTTTGGCAGTCCAGTTCTCGCGCACTGTCGACTCCCTCCTATAATCCCCTTGCAGCTCACGGAATGGGAGGCGTCTTGGGGGTCATCGGAGACCGGTGTGCTGTCTGTCTGTCGATGTGCAGCGCCCATCGGTGCTCTCTTCTTCTTCCTGGGGGTGCGCGGAGAGATTGCTATCAGCGCCGCTCTGAGCCGGGCGGCGCTCTTCATGTCACAAAACAAAAGCAAGAAAATATCCGAGGCCCAATAAGTAATTCAAGTGGCTAATTAAAATGGTTGTACAAGTGTAACAACCCGCATTCGCGTTATTATCAATGGTCAATGTGAGCGAGAAAATTGATGCGAAGTTGGCGATATTGCCTCCCAAGGAAGACTGGAAGTTCTGGAATACTTTTGATATGTAAGACAAATTGTTGGAAGAGATTTCTACGAAACGTGACGCAATAATATAATTGGGACAACAGCAGCTTCTGCTCTATGGGGGCCGTGTTCAGACAACGATTGTCTATGGGGGCCGTGTTAAAACAGAGGGCTCATATGGGGGTCGTGTTCAGTCCAGGCTTCTATGGGGGCCGTTTTCAAATTTTTCCGATTTCTTCCTGAGCTTATTCAGCCTTAGTTCGCGGTTTTCTTTAACACTGATCAGGTGCTCAGGACAGTTTATTCCTTCATAAAAGAGTAAGTAGCTGTAGCACTTGGACAGATAGGCAAGCATGATGCGGTATTACGGCCAGTCGGACAAGAGTAAAGAAACAAACACAACACTATTCAATGACCGCGATATAATAAAACCGGACCTTTATGGCGGCCAAAACACTTATCGATCGAACGAGATCGATGGAATTGTATTAAGACCAGTGTTGCAAAATTACTAAAATTAGAAATGTTTAAGTGAAATAAGGTAGACCTCATGATTATCTTATGACGTCATAGCATGGCAATGAGGGTACACTACTATGGCAACCGAATCGTTACCATGGAAGGCCCAATCGTTGCCATGCTATGACGTGATAAGATATTCATGAGACCTCCTACCTTATTTTAATAAAACAGTTCTAATTTTAGTACTTTTGCAACACTGATTAAAACCCGCTTATTCAAATGTTCGACTTTGTTCTGACAGTTCGTCCTTTCTGGCCAATCATGCCAATTTCGCAGAGACTTTCGGCGTATTGTACACTTCGTCAGACGAACCAACAGTCTTGGGAATTTTCAAAATTATGTCAATATCTCGCAAAATTTCTCGATCGTTCTGCAACTATGAAGAAAAAAATTTCCAAGACTGTTAAATAAAAATTAAATATAAAATAAACAATGGGGTGCGTTCATACAATGTCGGCATGTAGGCCCGGATTTAGAGTACGGGGGGCCCTCTAACGTATCGCAGGAAGCAAATTTTTCAGTTTTGAGCGCCGCAGGCAAAGTTTCTTGGACATTTTTGCTGCCGAAGGCAAAATTCTGGTGTTTTTTGAACGGCAGCGGAAAATTTTTGAACTTTTGTACAGTTGAAGGCAAATTTTTGAACATTTACAATTTTGGTTGGTGAGTGACGTCGGTGGCCCCCATAAGTGACTGTAAACGGGGAGCCCTGGCCCACGTGGTCCATGTTGCCCATTTGTAATCCGGCCCTGCCGGCATGGGGGGAAGGGGAGTTGGCCGAGGCCAAACGGAGGTACCCCCTTAACCCTCAAATTTTCTCAATGACTACTGTCAATTTTCATCTCATTTTGAACCCGACCCGACTCGAAAACTTTCGATTCGAACCCGAACCCGAACCCGAAGGCTTGTCGTCGGGTTGCAACCAATAGTCTGGTCGGGTCAAGCCGATTCCATCACTGTTGTACACCGATATTTTCAGCATGACTGCGCTGGTCCACCAGCACCGTCTCTGTCAGACAGAGGGCGTGTGGCAGAAAATGGCCGTTAATTCATCACTGGACTTTACGAACTGGAATTTCGCCTCAGCCCACCTTGGCGATCTGTGATTATGTTTTTCCAAGTTCATATTTAGTCTGTAATTGGAATCTAACGTCCAGCTTTTCTCCATGTGCCAGGTTCCATGTGATGCAAGAGTGCTATAATTCATGCTATTCAAGAGTTCTATGCCATAACAGTTTTTTATTGGCTGGCAGGTTGCCCGTTGACGAGCAATCGAACTTCAGACGATCTCAATTTTAGATTCAATACGTGAGTTTCGATTTTAAAAAAGGTGCTTCTGCGGTTGCATTTATATAAGAACAAGTGCTGCCTCTTCAACTCCTAAGAAATAACTAGTTACGGAACAAGCGATTACGCACTTCTTGCTCTTTATGATGTTCAAGGATTTTTTCAATTGTTTTGCTTGACTTGTCTACTTAAATTCGGTAAAGTATTTCCCTATACAGTATGTACAGTATATCAGAGTCGACAAATCCGTACTCTGCCGAACAAATTGACAATCTTTAATCTTGTTTTTGACTAATAATATTGTAAATTATTAGCTTGACTTGTCTACTTAAATTCGGTAAAGTAATATCAGAATCATCAAAGTCGGACTCTGTCGTGAGAAATTGACAATTTTCAATCATGTTATTGACTCCCTGTCTCCGTTTTTCGGAAATGAAACAATAACATACAATTAACACATCTTACGAACTGTCCAGGAATCCTCCGCAAAACTACGTGATAAGAGGAAATACTGTAAAAGGTTGCTCTTTTCTGTGCAGGAGATAATTTCGAAAGCATATTCTGCTCAAACGATCTGACACAGCATGGAATTGCATTATTCTCCCACCCTTGTCTTTGATCGAAAACACTCTCCACTTAAATGGAGTCATGAATTTTTCCTGAGAATTGATAGATTGATCGCTGTCGCTTGGCATGCAAAATATCACTCTCGTTCTCTGGCCTCCAAAGTGCAAGAACTGATCCAGACTGATCAACCGACCTGAAAAAAATAACAAAGTAGGTAATTCTGGTACGCCAAACATATTTACAGCAATTTTACTGGCAAATGGACTGTTGCTCTTGACTATTCTGCTAAAACAATCGTTTTGCAAACGAAAATCGCAACCAGGGTGCGGTGCGTGTGCGCATTTTACGCCTTTAGATGGCTTAGCCGTTTGCACGTCTACTTTGCACGTTCATTTGAAACATATTGCAATATATTCATAATTCACCGTAATTCATCCCCTTATATCATCACATCCGTTCTCATTACATTCGTTCTCCAATTGTCAGGCAACAGAATTTTTTTTTTTTCAGGCATTCATTGCTCTCTTTGGCGTAATATCTTTGATGACCTTGTTGGTTACTACGTATTTTGGCACAGCCGACATTACAAGAATGACAAAAATGTGTTCATTTGCACCACTTTCGCGTTCGTACTTTTTTTTCAATCAACTGTGATTAATGTAGCGGGATATGTCAGTATCGCAATTTACGTGGGTATATTTGTCTCTTACCGTCGTTCGAAACGTCGAATCACGTCCCATCAATACAACCCAATAATGGTTGCGCAAGAGCGACGCCTAACGGTGACCGTTGGAATCATTACCATTTCCACTTTATTTCTCGTTGCATTTCCCGATACATCAGTTGTTGTCTACGTTTTTATGAACATCCCTCCGCCAGGGGCCGCGTACATCGGCATTATTAATCGGTTCTGTACAATTTGCAACGTGGTCATCTATATCATTCGACAGAAGGAAATGAGAAAAAAATGTGGATACTTCTCACGTGCAAGAAGGTGACCAGAACGACCGTTGCATTCTAATGATCTAATGGCTACAAGCTTCAGTTTCCCTAGCGGACAAAGATTCAGGCCTTCAAACACTCTTTTGCGTTCCAGTTAGGCTTGTCTGGAATCCCTGTGTACGACGGTCGTGTCATAGGATTCTGTGTCACAGTTTCGAAACGAGTTAAGATTGACCGGTAGTTTTAGTTACACCCTAAAATTGTACGCGATGGATATCGATTACTATGAATCATGTGCCATATTGTTGAGCGTTTGTACCAAAAGATAGCGAAAGACATGAGCTTTAATTCTAGGGTAACTTCTGCTTTCGGCTTTGCTACGACTTTTTCGAGAAAAACGCAAAAAAATCAAAAAACCACTGCTCGAATTGGATTGAAATTGAAATGCTGCTTCAGTAACCTTAAACGGCAATAAATAGGAATAAACGGCTTGCATTAAAAACACATGACAAAATTATAAACATGGGATAAAATCCATGTTTCAAACAACGAAGATTTAGCTGTTAGCCGTCTAGTTATTGAAGCAGAATTACAAATTGACCCTGGCAAGAGGGGAGTACCCTCTGGGAGTATGGTTGGGGTATTTCGTTTTCTTCACATATTTTCGGGTTTACACAGATTAAAATGGGATCTCTGCCGGTTTGGGGTAAAGTCCCTCAACACATTCCTTCCCTATCTAGATGTTGGTTGGTGTCCAAGTCTGCCCCAATAAGACCTTTGTTGTGCGAATGAAAGAAGAAGATTCAGCTTTGTCCAATCGTTTTCGACAATTTTATCGCACAAAGTAGTGTTTTGGGGAGGGTTAGGGGGGTCACCCCCTTCTAGAGCATTCTGTATGTGCAGAACGAAAGTTGCAGTTAAACCTTGAACGAAGCCCTTGTTACCGTCAGTCGAGATCTCATGTCATGCAGACAGTTCGTTTCATTCTGGGTCAGTTTTGGACCCAGCACCAACATGAATTGATTTGCTCTGTACTGTTTCATTCATGTCCTGCCGCCACCCCGTTTGATCGATAGTGTGTTTTGGCCGCCACAAGAGGCCCCGTTGCACTATATCTTGGTCAGTCACTATGTAGTCGATCAGTCACACGAAACCTCATATGTTACATTCAGACATTTTGTATCAAGTGTATCACAATCAGTGTTATCTTTTGCTAAGTCGGTAAAGTGAGTCGGTAATTAGCTAATACAGTGGGAGAATAATAGGTCATCGGCTAATTACCAACTTCTACAAGTCTGTACCGAATCTAGGTCGGTTATAAGCCAATGACCAATTGTTTTCCCACTGTATTGGAAATTAATACGAAAAACTATTTTTTGATTAATCGATTAACGTAGTGTACAATCAGGCTACCTGAAGAACATATTCGGTTCACGCTTACTACAGGGTTTTTTTATAAAATTCAGATCTTCACATAATTCACGAACGAAACATAACAAAAATACACTTCGAATACGTTATGTGAACGGCAAGTAACGGCGCGAGATATCCCAACCCGAGCGAAAACCGACAGATGCGCCTAACGATACCAGTTCGTCCGAGAAACGACAGGTTAGAATTTCGCAATTTCACATTTTATTAATTCTTCTGTTTAATTCCTTATATTTCCTCTTCCCCCCCCCTTTTTTACTTTTCATAGGCATAGGGCAGCTAGGTGGTCTCTGGGTTGTCTACTGATCAGCCCTGTCCAGAGGCTGATAAACTTGTATAGTCGTTCAAAGGGCGAAACAAACTTGTCAAGTTAGGTTTAGTCTTTTTTCATACTATTTCTTAAAATCATGGAGAGCCACATGTTACCCCAGGCTCAAGAGAAAATGGCCGCCGGGTAGATCTTCCAGCAAGACAACGATCCAAAGCATACTTCTCGTCTCGTGAAGGGTTGTTTTAAGGATAATAATATAGTGGTTTGCAGTGGCCATCTCAAAGTTCCGACTTGAATCCGATCGAGCATTTGTGGGAAGAGGTCGACCGACGCATTAGAAGTAAGAAATTGCGAAATTTGAACGAATTGATCTGCAAAACTGCGTCACAATAAGAGAAAATTCCAATCGATCAAATTTTTAAACTAGTCAATTCTATGCCCAGCCGCTGTAATGCTTTTATTCGTTCGAAAGGATTTGCGACCAAGTATTAGATGTATTTTATGTCTACAACGACTACACCGTCTGCCGCGCCGCATCCTGTAAGTTTCAGTTTCGAAATACGTGGCAGCTCTCGCATGCTATCTGTGAACCTCATACAAGCAATTTCTTTGGGTTGATTTATTCACAATAATTGCACTCAAATAAATATTTGCAAAATTTAGTATGGTGGCACTGAGGTTCATTTCAAGGCCTTTGTAATTTGGAATGATTAGCAACTTAGTCGTGATCTTCGGGGCCCCCGACGTCACTCACCAACCAAAATTGCAAAAGTATGTTGAAAAATTTGCCTTCAACTGTACAAAAGTTCAAAAAATTTTCCGCTGCCGTTCAAAAAACATCAGAATTTTGCCTTCGGCAACAAAAATGTCCAAAAATTTTTGCCTGCGTTGCTCAAAATTGAATAATTTGCCTCCTGCGGTACGTTAGGGGGCCCCCCATTAAATTTGTGGCCCAGGGCCCCCCGTACTCTAAATCCGGGCCTGGTCGTATACTCCACCGTAACATTCCTTTCCGACGTCGTTATTTCCACAGTTCAGCATGTGGCAATTTGTATGGCTTGCCGCGTTTCCGCATAATGAAGCGCTATTTCGAGATGACAATCCGATTAAAAGAAGCAAAACGGTGATTCTTATTGGCTGACGATTACGATAAAGTATGGTTTTATCGAAAGCCAATGTTTGCGGTCAACTGGTTTTTTAAAAACTAGAATGCTTTACTTTCTTTGGTGCAAATGAGAGAGGAGATTCGAAAACTATTTCCGTTCAGTTAGAAGCCTTTTGTTGTTTCGCACCAATCAACATAAAATTTTGCAAGACCGGTGCACTTCTGATTTTCAAGTATTTCAGTTTGTCATCAGTATCATGAAAGTATCATTTACTTTGTCGCGAATCTGTCAACAGTCAACGTGCAAGTTGTGAATGAAAAAACTTGCGTATTCGCATTTTCATATTACCGCATTAGTTACTTTGCCCATACAGTATTAACAAAGACGACACACTGACCCGTAAATGCTGTACAGACGCTTTCTGATAAGGGAAAGTAGACGATTACACCTAGCGTCAAGCGTAAGCGATTTATTGTCGTTCGTAAGCAACTCGGCAGTGGAAGCGTATGTACAAGTAACACAAGCGAGAAACTTTCGTGACGGAAGATTATTTGCGTTGAAGAACTGATGATCCACATAGTATTAAAACCACTACTTACCTTCCTCAGTTTCTCGATCGAATATCGAGAAAACATTGCCTTCGCGATAATTTTGATCATCTTGGAATATAAAAGCTGAGATGCTGAAGTTTTTTAGAAATATGATGACTATAGCTGCTGTAGAAACCGTTCTGTTGAATCAACTGCCAGGAACAACGTTTAAAAATCGTTTATTTTGCATTCATCCAGAGACAAACATTGCATACTCTTTTGACTTCAACCAACATTTCATGATACAAATCAACTTGGATAGTGGAGAAACACAACAATTTGAAAGAGGAATTTTAAACACAATTGTGGGACATAAAGAATGGTGGAGTATTCGAGCAATCGTGCGGGATTTGAGCACGTTTATAATCGCGGTGATAAAAGAAAAAGCAACGGGAAAATATTTCTTGGTATCATTTTCCCTCTCCGATGGCAAATTTGTCCCCAATGATGAACACTTCATTGGGATTACTCATCCCAATGATGATAGCCGACATTCGGATTTAGTTGCTGACGAGAAGGAGCAGATTTACTTCGTTTCTTACCTTCACGTTTCTTACTTTCAACAAAGAACGCTGTTCGATTCAGTCAAAATCAGCGTCGACAATAAGGGAAATATCACTTCAGTTGTAGAAACAGTCCATTACGAATTGGACGGTTCTTGGTGTCAGCCTTTTATTCAAAATGGCGTCATTCTTTGGATTGACAGATCTGGGATAAAAACAGAACGTGTACTAACTTTTGAATTATTTTCTCAAAATGTTGCAGAATTCAAAGTAATAAACGAAGTTGACAATTGGG
>JAQGCX010001588.1:0-10640 GCA_034700205.1 Plectus parietinus
CGGGCACGAGGATATCCCCGCAGGGGTCCCACACTTAGAGCTCGTTCTCGGCCAATACTTAACCGTTTCAGTTGAGCCTGAACTTTTTGAATAGAGAATGATATCAGCTACAACATATTAAAAAAAATAAAAGAATTCATACAACTGTTGGCGGGAACTTTAAAAATTACTTCAAGAACACGAGTTTTTTGAGGAGCTAAAAATTGTAGGAATTCTTTTCCTTTTTCAATATGTTTTAGCCGATGTCATTCTCTATTCAAAACGTCCAGGTTCAGCTGAAACAGTTAAGTTTTGGCTGAGAGCGAGCTCTCAGTGTGGGGATATCCTCGTGCCCGTGTCTGGGCAATCGCCTCAAAATCGGGGGGATCGTGTTTGTCTAGCATTATCTCAGCCAGTATGCAACCAAATTTTTCAAATTTTTTTTCAAACAAATTTGGCAAACATGACGGTTTGAATAAAAAATAAATGAAGCAAATTAGACGTAAAATGAAAAAGCTGTGAGCAACTCAAATCCGGCGAAATACTTGGGACACCCTGTAATATGAACCAGTTTTTAGTTGATGAATTTCTACTATAAGGTGTCACTGTAATATTGGCGTAGCCATTTAATTAATCAGCATTCTACTCGACACCGAGATTTATTTTGTAACTATGATGAGTGACGTCAAGATTACACCATTGTTGCATTCAGGATTACTGGCTTAGCCTGCTTTTCCGAACTATCATTGGCAACCAAGTGCTCACTGTCAAATCAAATCTCGAAGGGACCCCGTTAGAAAATCGTCTTCGATTCTACGCGCATAAAAACGAAACCCAGTAAGTATGAACTGAGTGATATAGGAGCTGTAATATCCGATTCACACTGGCCGTAGATGGTACTATGCAGGGCCGGTTTATGAGGGGGCGGTCCCTTTATGTACGGGGGCCCCATTGGCGGGTCACGGGGGGCCCTGTGCTTCAGCCTCAATAGCCCGTACCATAATCCGGCACTGGTACTATGGTTATTTAGATCCCCACAGCGCGAAATTTGACTCGGGATTTGAATCCGCACAATTACTATTCCCAATGATGTAAGTTACAAAGATCCACATTCAAATATCCACCGTATTTATTCTAACGAAAGCACCAGTGCTTCTTTTGGAGACAATGTTTCTATTAGAGAGATGGGGTGCTTCAACTAGAATAAATACTTGCTTTGTTGTGAAATTCATATTGCGAAAATGAAGAGTTACTTTTATGAATATTCATATTCGTACCCGAACTGCGGTTGATGTCTGTTTACAATAGCACCGTTCACACCATATATGTTGCTGATATTATGATAATTTCAGTACGATCCTTTTTGGAATGAATTTGTTGGTGAACGAGACAGCGGAAGTTTGGCTTAATGCACAAACTGGCCCAGTAATGCAGTACCTCATAGAGCCAAAAGATGGCGTCCTGATAGCCAAACAGGTCCTGCTCAACGGACACAAACTCATTTTTGATGGACAGAACTCACCAACTCTAATCAATATGGGCATTTCGGTCACTCAACCAATCAAAATTCCTAGTCTCCGCTATGGTATGTGGGTGTGGCAGCATTCATCATCGTCGTCACCGCCGTCATCAACGTCATCGTTGCCATCATCCTCATCATCATCGTCACTGCCATCATCTACGTCATCGTTGCCATCATTATCATCATCATCATCATCATCATCATCGCCATCAATGTCACCGTCACCGACATCATCATCACCATCAGTTTCATCATTATTGATCTTAAACGTGATTTCGATGATTGCCATCCAGATTATGCTCGCCGTTCTTGCTCACAAGTAATTGCAGTTTCCGCACTCTAAGTGAATATGAGAGAAACCGCGCAAGGGTCGACCTCTAACAGTTCCGGATGAATTACAGATTTTTTCGCAATCTATGCAGTTTTTTTGTGATCGAAAATGCAAAATTTTTCCAAGTCCAGCTCAAACATTCTGAATTAATAAAAAAGCATATCTGATTTGCATTTGCAAGCTATGTGAAGTGGTTATCATTCAGCTCTTGCTAACGCTGGCGCCAAGATCAACTTTTGCGCACCTCATCAAACGTACAATACTTCTTTGTTTGTTTTTCCCCGAGAAATTAGAATCAGCATCACGATAAGAATATTTCACTTGTTTAAGGGATCATCTCTTGCGAGCAAATTAAAAATAGCGGTTGTTTGTCAGAGGAGACTGATCGCACATCCATCGCGTAGCATTGTGAAAACCCTCATCGCAATTCCAACGAATTGTTTGCATGCCAAAATACCAGAGAGGCACAACATCCTGGACTTTTTTTTTAACATATTTAGTTCTGTATTCGTCAGTTTTATTCAGTTTATCGTAATTTTAACCCTGAATGGTTTGATTGCTTTTCACATGTTTAAAAGCCGACGGGAGAGCAGAGCAAGCCAAAAATTGCGTTATCATCAATCAGCTACGCCTGGAACAAGCTCTAGTTCATCGACAAGATCGTTAGTAATTGTATCTGCGGTTTTTGCTGTTCTCAACCTCCCCATTAACGTCAGTACTTTCAAGTTTTTTTTAACTTCATTGTCTTTCTTCTGCTGCTCTTTCGTAGTATAAGTTTTATGTTGTTACGAAAATTAAGTACGTTTCCACCTGCGTCCATTTCAAGGACTTGAAACGTTTGGAATAGCTTGCAACACTGTGTATGGTATGCACGCGCGATGCTTAGCCCGATTATTACACAATTCCTCCTCTTGCGTGCTCTCAACGCTCTTTTGGCTGCGTAGCCTGCATCACTAAATACTCATTTGAAATTGAATCGCAATTGATGATGACGACTATGTCAAAATCCATTACAAAAGTTTCAAGTCCTTGAAGTGGATGCAGGTGCAAACGTACTCAGTTTTCCTAATATAGCGTTGATGAAATATAAGTGAACAAGCAAATTAATTTAGAGGTCGGCAAGTCCTAAACTGCTGCTGGGAGCCAAAGAGGAAGATTTTCTTTTGGGTTTGTGCGCCGGAGAAAAACGGCTATCCGAAAAAATTAGAAATGTAGTAATTAGTGTTTACCTTAAAAAGCATTTTGACCGAAACTGCAGTCCAGTCTGGGTGATGCGTGGTGGTGACGTGGTGGTGACGCAGCTTTTTGTCTGTCAATTACGCACCCTGTGCAGTTTTAAAAACAACAATTTTTCATGCGCAGTACGATTTTTTGGTGAACCATATTTCCTTCTTTTTCCCCTTTTTGAATTTGCCACGAAAGACGACAATTGAAGCCCAGTTTATTTTGACGTAAGATACTGCTTAGTCATGATATCTGTCGCTGACAGAAACATGCACCTGCTCTTAATTGCGTTTCAGTGTGCACCCGAATTTGGGGTTCCGTTAGCGGTGGAAACTTTGTTGGTTAGTCCCAATCGCCAGACGTGTACATTCGTTCTTTAACGAGAAATCTGATCAAGTTTTTGGCTAGTCGGGAATTGTAGTTCTAATCCCCTGTCCGAGATTCTTTTTTACAGCGGTTCGCAGATGATCAGAGATCGATCGAAGGAATGCTGACTGCTGAAGCATTAGTAGCACTCTTCCCTAATTAGTAAAATAAGCTGTTAATGTCATCGGAAGGAGCTCTCTTTTCCAGCCTCCATGTCTATGCCCTCATTAGAGACTGCGCCCTTACTGCGTTCAAGCGGAAAAACCCTGTACGTACTAAATGGGCCGCTCTTAACCAAAATCTGGCTTTGAGGTAATTTGTTGAGAAGTTCTAAGCAGTCGTAGTTAAGAGCACGACTGCAGTCACAGATCCACTATTCTATCCTACCAGCCAGACGAGAGTACCCCCTAGGTGCTTGGGAGGAGATATTTTTTTCCCAAAACGGTAATTCTATCCTGTGCTTGTTCAAGAAATTTTTCGCCACCACGTGGCGAAAACGTTTTTTCGCCGAAGGCTATTTAGTGTAAATTTGGTATTTTACCTTGTGCGGGGTACACACCCCCTGTGCCAGACATAGGTACGGAGGGATGGGAAATATCCCTCATGGATCTGGATCCCCAGGGATGCCAAAGGTTGCGGGAATAGAAATTTCTTGGGTAGAATTAGCACGGGATAGAATGGATTTTCGTAAAAAAAATGTTTCTTCCAGTGAACTTTTTTTTTGCTCACCAGACCTCGGCCGCCAGGGATGGGGATATTCCCCGGCCCAAAATTTTTTGGAACTTAATCGCCCCCTAGGGTTCGAACCTTGCCCATATCTGTCCTGTGCCCTCCTCTGCAATCAGCCCAGAAACGGGACACCATTATTAATGCAAAACATATATGCATGGAAATCATCAAAGATAAATTGTCCCTTTTTCGTGTTGAATTGATTTTTTAAAATCGGTGCTGAAGAAGATGGCGGTTGTGTCATTATTTACTTCTAATTCCAAATAACCGCCAAAGATCTTTTCGTACGCGAGAGTTGCTTCAACTCGATTTTCGCGTTCTCGTGTCATACAGAAACCCTAAAACGAGGCTCAAAATGTTGTCGAATGTAGGGGTGTTTAAAAAGTCATCACACAACTTTGTTTTTGGATAATTTGAGCGCAAATTAACGAATCAAACTGAAAATTCTTGAGTTTCTTCTCCTAATATTCCCTGATTTTTTTCAAAAAACTTTTGGATCATTTGGTATTTTGTTGGCTGTGATATGGGCAATTGAGTGAAAACCGGTTTCCAACCCGATTGCCCTTCAAAAGTATTTTCTGTGCACAGCGCACGCGCATCCATTCCAAAATGTTCCAAGGGTAAAACCCCTCCAAAACCATTCATTCTGTTTGCTTCATTCAGTTTTTCAGCTTTCTGATTCTGATTTCTAAACGCACACTGCGCGCACAAACACAATGCGAGTGAAAAATACTGTACTCTTTCAGGCAATCACATTATAAATCGCTTTTCACTCTGATACATGTAAGATAAGCATATAGCATCATTAGCATTGGATCGAATCGGAAACGTCGCTGATGCAGCATGGGAAAGCGCTTTTACTTGTCCACATTTAGGGCATTACTGTTTGTTCACCCCTCTTCCGCTTTGGGATGGCTGGTTGATGCTGCGCTTCGGTTGGACGCACGAAACAAGAGAAAAGGGTCCATTCTCCTAAATTGTAGCAGGGGTTCGAGGCCGGGGGGACAGGAGCGAAAGTACAACTTTTTTGTTCAGTTTTATCAACATCACAAACTCACAAACACCACTGAAATCATAGTCGCGAAGGTTCATAAAAAGCGACGAATATAACACTGAATTACGGTAGAAAACCTCCAGGTAGGTACATGAACAACAACAGAAGAAGAGTTCATTGTGCAAGAAATCCTGGAGCAAAGATATACAAGTAAACAACAGCAGAAGAACGACTTGATTATGCAGTCATGAGTTCAACATGTCTCCTCTGGGGTGGAATCGAAATGACTCTACTGTAGGGCGTAATTGAAATGACTCTATTCGGTCGGGAGATACATGTAAGATAAGCAAAGCGTGATCTGAAATCGCTATTCAACAGCAAATAAATGAAAAAACCCAAGCAATAATTTATCTTGTAAGCGGTACCAAGATAATAACCATAAATGTTATTCAATGAAATGATATTGTGATTGCTTAACGCAAATGCAACTCCAGGAAGTGCCACTAACACGACAGCCAATCCAGAAATGATTAAAAAAAGATAAACACGCCTCATTTCCGCTTTCATGTGATCGCCAATTTCCCCAGCTAGTTTGGATTTCTTTCTTGCAGTCAGATAAGCAAAGAATGAGAGCAAAAACCCGCAGGTATCAGATACAATTATCACGCCCCACTGAACGTCATATCCTATCGTGCCCAGAAAATTCCCCGAATAGCAAATAAAATAATACGTTGGTACATCGTAGCGAAAGAAAAAGACATACGCGTACATTCCTACTGTAATTCCAAGAGCAATTAGGAGGCCCCCTATCGCGAACAATTGACGACGAAATGGGGTGAACGATGTCCGATAAAATACCGGTTGGAAAACAGCTAGAAAACGCTCGATACCAATTGAGAGCATGGTGGCTGAATGCCACTGCCATCCAACCACTTCAGCTAAGACCCAAGAATCGGTCAGGCAATCTTTTACCTGACCGCTCGCAGGTAAGTTTGGCCATTGTTCAAATCCTCGTATACTTTGAAGGCCAATGGCGAGTGCTTGATATCCACTGATCATATCTGCAATGTGCAAAAAATTGAATATAGGGTACGATGATTCATTTTTATAATGTAAATAGCAGAAAAAAATCGTACTCGCGCTGACAAACCAAAGTAGCTCAAATTTTTCAGCTGTTACATTTATCAGCAACAAAACAACATTGAGGAATTGAAAAATGTCATACCTGCAAACGCAAGTGCGACCAGCATGATATACTTCTCTCTGATTATCCGTTTGGAAGAAAAAACCACTGCTACTACCGCATTGAGAGCAATGATGGCAATGCCCTGGGCCACGGATATTTTGTTGGCGAAGATTATCTGCTCTATAGCTGCGTCAGTCATATTGAGTTGCAGATAGTCTTTCTGAAAACTGCTCGATAAAAAGAAATGCTTAAGTGATTGAGAAGCATGGATAAAATAGGAAAACGTGGATAACTTTTTGATGATCAGTTTGACATCGGTTCATTTCATACGCGACCTGATCATCAATTTCCGAGTATAAAACCAAAGCTGGAGACCAGAATCCTAATACCGGTACCGTATTTATTATAATAGTACGGCATACCGTACTATTTTTCGATCACCCCAGATCCTGCCGTACTACTAGAGACTATCGTAATATATTTTGATCACTATAAAATTGTTTTCCAATTCAGAAAATTTGCAATTTTGACTATTTGCAGACTCATTTTTATTTCACCGTAATATCTAATTTCATGCTTCGGAGACACAAATTGATGGTAAATAGCACATTATTAGCTCTGTTTAGGGGTCGAAAAATTTGGTATTTAGGTATTTCCTCTGAATTATTTACAGTAATCTACTAATCTCATTTGTTCTTAACCTTAACGACAATGTCGGTCCACATGTGGCTAAGTGCACACATCATCTAAGGATCATAAAACAAAATTACAGATGCAGCCCTCATTATATAGGGTGAAAATTGTTTTTATTGCAAGTGGAACAATAGAAAAATGTCACATGCAATTTTCCGTTGCCAATGATCACTTTCTTCTGAGTAATCTGGGAAAGGAATAGGTTTCTATTTGTTCGAGAACACTAGGACAGTGAAATGTTCTGAATCATACTGTTATTCAATTAACCAATAACCGAACATGTGATTTTAATCTATGGAAACCGGGATTAATCATCAAAGACAAACGTAACAAAGCGAACGCATTGACAACCAAATCAGCACGCATGCAAGGCGCATTATTCTAATTTAAACACTCTGCTTATATTGTTTCGATCCCCTAAAAATTGAAAAATTCGATTTGATCTCTGATCTCGGTTCGATTAATTTGCAGTATTTCCAAGAAAAAAGGGAAAGAAAACTGATCAAAACATTTCTCTTTATGAAACGCATCGAAATAACGCATAATATAGCTGGTACGGTGGCGGAATTCAAAAGAGGGGTTTTGCTTAAATTAGAGACTGTGCTTAAATTGGAATAAATACAGTATATTATGTTGTGGAATACTTTTGCTTCTACCAGACGTGGGCGTGAGTGTTTGGGGCAGGGGCGACGCTGCTATGGGGTGGAAAAGGGTGGAAAATCCACCCCGTTTTTCTGATTCCCCTCCCCAAGATTCTCCAGTTCAAAAGCCGTAGTTCGATCAGTGAAATTTTATGACAGATAATTGTGAACGATTGAAAGCTCTGGTATTAACAAACTCATTGTCTCTGTGATCTTGACATAATTGAGCATAATTGTCTGTCAATAGAACGGACATAAAATATGGTGGTCGATGGATCTGCGTCCCATTTCTGCCTCTCTCGCATGCTGAGATTCCTCACTCTCTTCGATTCGCTGTCTTACCTTGTGCCATCATACATGAACATTGTTTTTCCTTTTTCTATTATTTCGATCAATTTGGAAAATGCACAAATAAACTGACCATTTGTGAAAATGTCAGAACTTAAAATTTGATTTTCGCGCCAAAATATCGTATTTTGTTTCCTTCACTTATTTCTTTACTTGTTTTTTGGTTTACTTCGCTCACTTTTTGAACATTGGTACCACAAATGCATGAAAAAATTTACCGAGTTTTATCGTGCTTGCCAGTGCGTTTCTGTTTTACTTGTAATCTTGTAATCACGTTAATAAAACATTTGTTGCAGATGCTCAGAGTATTCCAAAAGAGCCGAATCGACTGGCCAAATGACGTCATCCGATCTGAGTGAAGGAGATCATCTGCGTGAAGAAGGTGAAATCAGAAGTAACAGTCACTTCACCACCCAGCTTGGCCAATTTGTCGTTTGTTCACACCAATTCTAATGATGCACTGATTCCCATGGACATAACTGTGCACGACTTGTCCTCTCTGAATGGCACCAAATGACTAAACGATGCGGTACAGCATATTATTAATTTTGCGATCCTTTTATCTCCAACGTTCACTTTGCAGGTAACAACTGCTACGTGAACCTCATTGCCACTCATAGGTGTAATTGGGGTCCGAGGTCCGCTAGTTTTTATCACTTCATTTTACACAATTTTATACACCTATGTTGCCACTCGCTCAAACAATGATGGTTATCTGCGCGTCCATTCTTTCAAGACCTATTTCTGCATTGCACTGCGCAGCCGCAGTTTTGCTGGCGCTTCAACATGGATGAAGAATGTGGACATCTTCTCCAAGGATCTACTGTTCTTTCTGATGAATATCAATGAAGATCATTGGGTTCTCATTGTATGCGCTTCCTGAATATCTTTCTTTTCATTATTCATGCTCTTCTTATTAGGTCGTCAATTTGCGCCAGAGCACGATTTTTTATTTCCACTCTACTGGTGGCAACAGTGACCAACATTTTAGCAGAATCCAGTCTAGTGCCTTACAATTAAATTTTTCTCTTGAAACATTGGTCAATATTATGTTTCAGCCAGTTTCTGCAAGCTGAATCAGCAGCAAAGAAGAGGAGCATCGACTTCAGTACCTTCAACACCTTCAACACTAATCAAACGGTTCTTGTAGTCTGGTGCTTTATGTTTGCGCGTGTTATGCTGTAATTTGTTGTTTGTGTTTCATCAGTTCGATGATAGCTCTTGTTGCTTGATCGTCTGTTTGATTATTCGATTTGTTGATGATGGATGCTTGTTTCTTGCTCGATTGAGGGCATGACTAGTTGTTGAATAAACTTCTTGATGCCTTCAAAATCTGCTTCATGTACTCATTTTACTGGAATTGCCTTCATCAGACACTTTATAATAGTTACAATTATAATTTAATTCAGTTTCCCAATTGTTTTTACAAATTCACCATTGCAAAGTTCCTACAGTATTTATTTCGCCTTGCGCGTTTCGTGTTCATCCATCGTAGGAGCGGTGTGGTGGCATATACCTGCCGCGAATTCCGATAGGTCGGCGATTGGCAAAGCAATCAAGTATGGATAGACGATTTTGAACAGCCGAAGCGCGATCCATAGGAGCACGGCGCATATTACCATTATTAATGGCCAGCTCAACTTCCAGAAGTCCATTTTCTTCGCGTTCGGTCGTATCCTGTAAAACAGCCATTAGTTTTTTATTATTTCAAATGTCGCACTGCATGTTTTTTCGCATGCTGAACAATCAGCGCAACGATATACATCTTTTTGAAAATGTGATAGTATGACAGGCATAAAAAAAACTTAAAAATGGCATTTTTGACAGCAAATTGAGTTTCATATGACTGGCATAGGAACGGGGGGAGGGGGTTGTGGGTGGTTGCTGGGGGGGGGTTGCTCAACCACACTTAGCCAAGGTTATTGCGACTTAGGCTAAAATTTCTGGGAGGGGGGTTGCAAAACGTTTTCGTTCTGTAGTGGCGAAAAACATTTTGAATGGGGGTTTTTCGTCTGGGAAACCCTCCAGTCGGCTGGACTTACCCACTGCGCCATTACTGGATAATAATAACCTTGTCGTCCTCTGCCGCAGGGAAATGATTACCGTACACCCTATGCGGTCCGTTTTGAAGAAAAAACTGATAGTAATAACGCTAATAATAACGGATAGAACTTATAAACCGGTCGGGGCAGCAACCATATTTTAATACAAGAACAAGGAGACGCATTGCGGCGGTCTGACCTCAGCAAGTAAATCATCTGCCTATACTGTTTACGTACAATTTTCAAAATGTCCGCTCACTATGGTCACCCACTTGGCTCTCCCTATTTGACTAAATCCGGACGCAATCAAAATTTCATTGCATTATTAACTTTCAAAAAAACTGCGGCGTATGCTTCATATGATATGTAATTTATTCTCCAAATGCTTAAATCTATTTTCGCGCGCCACTCGGTGCTGGTGTAATGCAATTCGGTGAGGGTGACAAATTTCCCAACGACAACTTCAAAACCCAGCATAAAGGGGCTGTGATGCGACGTTGCGAACTAACAGAGGCGACCTCTGGTAGTAATCGTGTTGCAATATTCATGCGATGCTCGTTAAATCCACAGCGGGAATCAAGTATT
>JAQGCX010001589.1:0-10635 GCA_034700205.1 Plectus parietinus
TTCCGTATTCGTGACTTGCTTGCATTACTTTTTGCCAACAATTTTTTTGTTCGGTTTCTTCGATTTGAATTTCTTCTTTCATTTCACCTTCAAATTTTGCTACATGTTGAGAGCAATTTGCACAGATATTTTCAAAAATATTAGAAAAAAAACGCAAACTGTATGTAGGGGATGACAGGTGAGTGGTGACGTCATAGATGTACTTGGGTTCCGAGGTTCGGGGGGGGGGGTCGGAAATCCAAAACCCAAAATCCGAGGGGAGTCGGAAATCTAAATCCTACAATTTGAGGGGGAGGGTCGGAAAATCCTAAAAATTTGCATATGCAAATTAGACAAATTTACGGTAGTTGTGGACGGGAATTGAAAAAATTCAGAGTTTGACCTGAAATACTTTTTTTTTTGAAATTCGGCCGAATCCTGGCCTCCGTCAGACCGGTTGGAGGGGGCCCCCCCAAGTGACCCATAGATGAGATCATGGTTAATTGGCCTTCTCAAGCTGCACCTGAATGAGTTGCCCTGCTTTGTAACCAAAATTCAGAAAATGTTTGGTACCATAGGTACCCTGACGAAGAACTTGAGGCTGACCCCCTCCTAACTGTTCCAAAGTGAGCCGAGATTTACGATCATTCCCTCCTCGAAGATCAAAAAACGTCGTTCGTTTTAAAACCTCATTTTATCCAGTGCTAATTCAAGAAATTTGCATTATATTGCTCGTTTTTTTGCACCCGCCCAGACTTCGGATCCCAAAGTTGAGGGGGGGGATTATTAAATTACCGAATACCGAGAGCCACGCAGTAAGGAGAGTGCAGATTGCGCGACAGTGGCGCCCTCTAGATGGCCGAACAGAGAAACGCATGTATAACAATATTACCGTAACCGCTTGCCAGCGCATCCAGCAACTACGATGTACGCATGCCGCTGCATCAACCAAAGGGGGGCGCTGCTCTCCCGTAACCTGCACTCTCTCCTTGCTACGCGTTTAGAGTTTGCGCAACCCCTCTTCCACTCCCCCCCACCAAAAAAAACAAGTGACACACCCTTTCTTGACAACATTTTTCGAATTAATATCATGATCGAGTTGAAGACAAATCCAATCAAAATGCCAAAGTCGAGACCAAACCAAATACCAATGGCGCCACCCAAAGCGCTAATAAATAGCTCGAAATTATACGTAGATTCTTCTTTCAAGATAAAATAGTTCTCGGAGAGCATTTTAATTTGAACTAGCCAGACATGGGCACGGCGGAGGGGCACTATCGACTGATATTACCTTCTTCTGGGGCCTGTTTCAAAAAGGCACAGTTCTATTTTTCACACCACTTGGTGGTGCGTCGCATTCTGAGAGCTCGTTCTCGGCCAAAACTTGACCTATTGAGCTGAACCTTAAACTTTTTAAACAGAGAATGATATCGATTACAACTTCTTGAAAATTGACAAGAATTCACCCAGCTTTTAGCGGGATTTCAAAAGTTTAGTTCAAGCATAATAGTTCTTTCAAAGAAAACGTTTGGATCTGTATTGGTTTTTGCGATATGATAGCGACCGAAAAGATGGTATGAAAGGTGAAATATTCCATATTTGAGTTACAGTCGTTGAGCGCATGCGGACGTATTGCACGGTCGGTAGTTGTTGAGCTGTTGCGCAGTTAAACTACAGTATACTACAAGATGTCGTAGCCGATATTATTCTCTATTCAAAAAATTTAGGCTGAGCTCAAACGGTCAAGTTTTGACCGAAAACGAGCTCTCAGAGTGCGATGCACCAAGTGGTGTATAAAACAGAACTGTATCTTTGTGAAATAGGCCCTTGGAGAAGATGATATCGTTCGATATTCCTCATCCGCCAACCGTGCCTGTGTCTGGAACGTGCGGTTGTATTTGAATTTGATATGGATGATTATATGCATAATACCACTTTTCAAATTCATAATACCACTTTTCGCAATTCGGAACGCATTTATCTGTGCAGTTTTGATCTTCAGAACCCAAATATGGCCAGCAAGTTTCGTACTTTTCTATTATGCAGTTAGCCTAAGTATCGTTTGCGTAAAATTTCGAAAATGTGTTTGGTGCGCAGCCGCAAAGTTTTTTGATTTGATTACTTCGGCATAGATGCACACATTCTTTTTTCGAGATATCCAGTGAACAAGTCTGCGATAATTCGTAGCGCACGCAGACAAAGAAGAAATTCGCTCTTCGGAAACACAATTACGGTCCTATTTTAAAGTACTGCTGTTATTCCAGCCTTTCATTTTTCCAGAATACGTAATTTTCGAAAATATTTTTAAAAAAGTCTTTTTAATTGAATAAAGATTCAGTTAAATGTAATAACGAGACACGCGGTTCGCACAGATTTACGACATGTGCCAACCCCCTCCCCCCAATCGCACAATTGTGTGCGCCCAACATACAAGAGCAGCGTTTTTCTTACCTTTTCAGTGCCCGGTTGTGATATGTAGAGTGATGTTACATTAACATATATATGATAAGTATTTTCATTGCTGTTAGAGACGAAGACAAAGTCAGTTTCACTCACAGGCAATGCTGAAATCGTGTATGATGACATGACATACTCTTATTCGGGTGTGGGTTCATTCGCCAGCAGCTGCAAAAGGTGAAGACCAGCTGGTCAGCGAAGTTACCATATCCCTTAGCCCCAGTTTTACTAACAGGAATGATGATTCTTTTTTGCGTACAGTCAAACTGGTGTACTTTATATCGAACTCGGATCCTACACTGGCAGTGAAAAGTTTAGGGATCCTACAACGTAGCCGCCACCTCCATCTTCAGGTCACCAGGACATGGAGGAGCACGAGTTAGAAGCGACTGGTCCATCACTTTTGCGCCAGGAGAAGCAAGACTGATGATGCTTACCATAACTCTTACTCCCCTGGGGGAGCGCGAGTGATGGGGAGCTGTAGGGACGGGACACTGGGCTACCGTAATCTGGCTGTTCGTTCGCGTTCACAGCTCAACACACTGAAACATCGAGATCACAAGTTATGGGACACTTCTGTTCTTTCAAAAAATGTGAGATTTCTGGATAATTGAACATGTTCTGGATAATAGCTTTGTATGTTTTAACAGCGAATTTGTACTTTTTCCAGCTTCCGAGATTGGAAAATACCAGAGCATTTTGAGCCCAACTACCAAAGCAAAGGTCATTGCGCTGAGATATGAAAATTATTCCTTTCAACAAGTTGGTGAGATTGTTGGACATTCTGCAAATGCCTGCCAACAAGCATGCAAGTTATTTGAAGACACCGGAGGTCATTCTGAGTGCCAGTTCTCAAGTTGAACACTGATTGAATTAATCACTGATTGTTGGCAGAAGATGCCACTACGACTGAAGGGTAAGATCTACAGGACAGTTGTCCGACCAGCACTCATGTATGGAAGTGAGTACTGGGCACCCACCCGGAAGCACAAGCAGACGATGCACACAACTGAGATGCGGATGCTCCGATGGACATGCGGAGTGACGCGGCTCGACAAGATCCCAAACACTGAGATCTGACAACCATGCACACCTATGCTCTGACTCAAAGTCCGGTCAGACAAGAAATCGAAAATATCCGGCTAAATTTTTTGAAATTTTGAATTTCCTCCTAAAATATTACTGTAGCTGCCCTTCTTCGCCTCAGCACCCCACGCAAACCTCAACCCTAGTACAAGTATGCTGCAAGGCTAATCCCCCAAAATATCTATGTTTTAGGGTTGCCAGATTTCCAATGTAGAAAAGAAGGAGATTGTTCCAAAGTATGATATTTTTCGAGTTTGAGCCAAAATCGGAATCAAGAGCTTACTCCTCCTTATTATTTTACTGCCTTAGCTCAGAATAGGTCTGTTCAAACCAGTGCTTGCCTTGTTTTTTGACCCTCCAAAGTAGGAGTATTCAACGTCAAAAAAAAAGACCGGCCCGGGCCCGGCTCGGTCAAAATTTTCAGGCCCCCTTATCAAAATTTAATGTTTTTTCGCCCGCAAGCCAGTGCAAAACATCAGTAAAATATAAAGTAGTTATTTTAAGTGCAAAATTGAGTTATTGTTATGGTCAATTTAATGTCTGAAAAAATGTCAAGACACACGCCATTTCAATGAAATACTTGGCCCAGATATTTCGTCAAAAAAAAGCCCAGCCCGGCCCGGTCAAAAATTTTCTGGCCTGGGCCCGGCGGCCTTGTCGGCCCGAACAGTACTGCGGGCAACTCTATGATGTTTCGACCTTTGCGGATCCTCTCATACACAGTAATTTCGATAAAAATAACACTGACTTTTGGGCGGTGGCGTGCTCCTGTCGGTAAAATCGATGGACCAAGGCCATCTTTTTCTGTTTTTTCCATCAGCAACAGCGATACCAATAGTGTAAGATTTCGCTCCAAATCCGGCGGTTACTTGTAATTCTTGATTTAAAAACTGGAAGTCCTTCGAAAGCATACGGAAACAAATGCTGTGGTGACCGATAAATGAAATACGACTGAATATTGGAAAAAAATAGACTGTGTCAGCAATGATAGAAATTCTGGGATTGCCCTCGAATAGGAAGCCGTCTTGCAAACTTGTCTTCAACTGGTCAACGCTTATGTTGAATTCTGATATTTTCGGAACTAAAACATTCTTCACTGCGGCCCAGTAGTTGCTTTCATTCGATTGTTCAAACTCTTGAAGATAAAATTCGTGCTGATCTGGGTCTCGCAACGCTTCAGTTTCGTATATCATGATTAAATACCGTACAATCACGCCGTATGTTGTTTTTGGCCACAGTAACGTTGTCAGGTCTAAGGTGCCAGCAATTATGCTCTCGTTGTATTCGTCGAAAAATTTCTCCAAAATTTTGGAATTTGATGAATTGTTATCGGCGTTTCTGTTGGCGGCGTCAACAACATCAAAGAACTCTGTAACATTAAAATATAAGCAAAGCGTATTGTCGGGAATAGTTAGCGCCGTTTCAGGATGAAGTACTGCCTGCATGTTAACTATAATCGGGTTTTCAATGTACTGCTGAATGATTTCAATGGACGCAATAGTTGTCAGATAGCCAAAAAGTATATAAATGGGCATCCAGAATGCAATCTTGATCATTAACTTTGCAGCATTGAGGCGAGTCCAATCTTTCCGTTCCATGTTGAAATTTTGAATGATTTTGTCAAAATGGAGACTAATCGTTTTCTTTTTCAGTTGAGGAAATTGCGTTTTTTGTATATTATTATTTGAGCTCGCTGTTGCTGTATCATAATGATGTTTATGTTGATGTTGATATTGATGGTGATGGTAACGATGACGTTGGCGATGGTGATGATGATGATGTTGTTGTTCTACGTTATTCGAAGTTGTTGATGTTGCGCGGTTTTCATGAATGATATTGATCATCTTTTTTGAACCAAGATGCAGCTGGAAAAATTGGGGGATCTGAGCATGAGACAGCGATCATCTCGGCAAATTCGGGACTTCGCAAAAATATAGGATGTTTGGAAAGTAACGAGTGGTTTTATTTTTTGAATAGCTCAGTAAAAACTACACCGATTAAGCTGAAATCGGTTTTTTTATTTAAAACCTATTAAGCATTTTTGAAGTTTTGGATCGCATTGTCTCTGAGATGCGGCTTATCAAAGTTTGTGAGTGGATTTTTTTCTCACCTTTGCATATAATGGAATTTGGTTTTGCACGAAATTGAAATGGAACGAAACCACCCGTTACCACCCGTTTTTGCTAGAAATAATTAGGGCTTCCCTTCTCACTGCAGCCATTGTGTAACGCAGTGCCCTCTGTAGTGAGGGTAGGCCCAGCTTAAAAGGTTGATCTTTGGACCTTAAGATCCGGGGCCCCCCGGCCGCCAAAAGTGAACTCCCAAACGACAAAATACAAAGATATATGCAATCTTTGCCTCTGGCGGTTGAAAATGCAAAGATTTCGCCTATGGCGGCTGAACAACCCAAATATTTTTGCGTCCGACGGTTGAAAATTCAAACATTTTTACCTCCCGTGGTTAAAAACGCAAAATTCTTCGCCTTCAGCGGTACGTTGGCGCCCCCTCAAGGAAAAAGGTACAGGGCCCCCCGAACCCTTAACTCGGGCCTGAGTGAGGGTAAAGTGGGCACGTGTCCACCGGCCCTCGGCCTAAAACGATATGCAGTGTGAACCCAAAAAAAGTAAAACTTTTTGTTCTGCTAATATCTTGTCAACCGCTCAACCTAATTGCACTAAATCTTAACTGAAAACTTATCTGTGCGTTCTAAACTTTGTGAAACATTGAGAAAGATCGGTTTTTTCTAACTTTCTTACCAACCGCTTGCGTTAAAAAATGCGAATTTCCGGTTTTTCGCGAAGGTGTACCCGATTTTGATTGCTTGTAACATTTTCATATTTGCATAAATTTTAATAAGACTTTAGTGCAAAGTGGAGTAAAATAATGAGTTCTATTGTACCAATTCCCGTTTAGCTCTGATTTACCAGTCACTGTTTCTGCCAGCAAATATTGATCTTGTTGGCCAATACTGAAACCTCAGTCAATTTTCAGTTGTTCAAAAGAATGAAAATGAGACTTTTTCTGACTCATGATCAGCATTATTCGTGATCAGCATTAATTCGTAATTCAGATTCGTGATCAGCATTAAAAAATGAGTCAGAAAAAGAGTAATTTCTTTTTTTGAAAAACTTGAAATTGACCAAGGTTTCAGTACTGGCCAATCAGATCAACATTGGCCTGCATAATCCGTGACTAGTGAATCAGAGCTCAACGGAAATTGCTACAATAAAACTTATTGTTTTACACTACTTTGCACTAAAATTTTATCAAAATGGTTACAAATCTGAAAAACTTTCAAACAATCAAAATCGAGTACACCTTCACGAAAAACCGGAAATTCGCGGTTGGTAAGAAAGTTAGGAAAAACTGACCTTTCTGAATTGTTGATTTAATTTGCAGACGGAGTGGTGGTTGCATCAAAAAAGTTCAGATTTTAGCCTTGTTTTGAGAAGTGTTCCCCGGTCCTTTCTCAGATAATCCGAGCCTGGTGCGAAATAACAAATTTTGAAAGGAGGATTTGAGAAGAAGAAGGTCTCAACCAGAGTTAAATTTCTGGATTACCGTATTGCGCTGCAATTTACACTATGTAGGGTAGTTTCAGCACGATCGGAAATAACCTAAAAATTAGCTCAGCGCAACGATGCTGCTTATGTCAATGGCCTTCAAGAACAGTCAGATAATAACCAGAAAAAACCTAACAGCCCCCCACTAACTTCTGACTCGAGTGAACAAATCTAGTGAAATTATGCATCCATACATTTAAGCTTGAAAGCTACTTCAAAACCAAGTTTGGATCTGAATGAATAGACATGCCTTTGTATCATAACAACAAAACAATTTTTTGTGCTGGTGAGCACCATCCGCTCATTCAGCACAGTCGAGCGGTCAAAATGACATCACTCTTGAACCGTAGAAAGTCTGTAATTTTCTGACGAATTTTACAAGATTTATCTTCAGTTGCACGAAATAAACTGCACCACGCAAACAACAAATTTTGCTGAACTAAGCGGAAGTGCGCTCAGATTCAACAAATCGTTTTGCAGTTGCGTTTCAAAGACATGTCTGTTCAGATCTAAACTTTGTGCAATTCTTGCTACTATTTTTGATACTTGTAGCAAAATTTTTAATGAATTTAGTCAATGCATTCAGAGAAGGGGTGTTCAGGGTGTTTAGTTTAGCAAAATCGGACAACATTTTGCAAACTGTGCTAAGCCAAGCTTGGTTGGTAAAAATAAAAATCGTGTCTTAAGTTACTTTTGGGACCACCTGTAGTTCGGGTGAGAAGGGAGGAGCACCAAAGCGAAAATTCGGAACGTACTGTATGATTCTTAGCTTCGCGATACATTCCGAAGACGGACGCTGTATATATGAAGGAAGAAACAGTCGTAAATACGGTGATAATTCCAGAAACTCGTGATCGGCAGTGTAAGTACGATGACAATTCCAGAAACTCGCGATCGGCAGTGTAAATACGGTAACAATTTCAGAAACTCGAATCGGCAGTGCCTGTTGGTGATAATTGCAGAAACTCGAGATCGGCAGTGTCAATACGAGGATAATTGCAGAAACTCGGGATCAGCAGTGTGAATACGATGACAATTCCAGAAACTCGGGATCGACAGTGCCTATTGTAGATAATTCCGGAAACTCGGGATCGGCAGTGTCAATACGAAGATAATTCCAGAAATTCGGGATCGACAGTGTCAATACGAGGATAATTTCAAAAATTCGGAATTGACAGTGCCTGTTGGTGATAATTCCAGAAACTCGGGATCGGCAGTGCCTGTTGGTGATAATTGCAGAAACTCGGGATCGGCAGTGTCAATACGAGGATAATTCCAGAAACTCGGGATTGACAGTACCTGTTGCTGATAATTGCAGAAACTCGGAATCGGCAGTGTCAATACGAGGACAATTCCAGAAACTCGGGATTGGCAGTGTCAATACGAGGAAAATTCCAGAAACTCGGGATCGACAGTGTCAATACGAGGACAATTCCAGAAACTCGCCTGTTGCTGACGAAGTGAGCGCACACTGACGACTTACGATGATCAAAACGAGGCCTTTTACATCCTTCTCCTACTCATCGAAGCGCGCACTTATTTTGTCATTGGTGCGAGAAAATTCCTAAATACGACCCGTTAACTCAGTAATTGGTTGCGATGTATTGCAAGCGAGCAAATTCGCAATACATGTGCTTGAATGTCAGTATGCTTGACCATCCATAAACAACATGAGAGGCTGTGTGTTCGAACACCTAAGTGTCCTATCTAAGCACACAACTTGTTAGTTAAATACGGTAAGATTGAATGACTTATGCTGGTGTCATTTTAAACAATATTATTTTTTATTTTGAATGTGATCAGAATCGTCAGTTTGTCACTCCAACCAAAACGATGCGTCTCAAAGTACGTCATGATAATTCCTTATTGGCGGCGATGTTTTGCAAGCGATCGAAATTTAAATACAAATCACGCATGAATGTCAGCATGCATGACCAATATTTTGCGTTTATTAACATCCTGCGACGCGTATACAACTTGTGGCAGCATAATTCTACAGTTTTAGTTGTGCCGATGTGAGCAGACTGACAAAGATCGAAATGGGTGATGAGGCTCAGACTGCTTAATAAATAGAAGCACGCCATTCTCCTACTTATCGAAGCGCATCCTTATTTTCGTCATTGATGCGAGAATATTCCTCAATACGACCCGGTAACTCCCTAATTGGCTTCTCCTAATCATCGAAGCGCGCCCTTATTTTGTCATTGGTGCGAGAAAATTCCTAAATCGGCTGCGATGTATTGCAAGCGAGAGAATTCGTAATACAGGTGCTTGAAGGTCAGCCTCAACATACTAGATCAATGTCAATGTAGTCTTGCTTGAATTTCAGTATGCTTGACCAATATTTTGCATTCCTAAATTACTTCGGAGACTGTTATATTCGATAGGAACTTACAAAGAACTTAAAAAGGACTAATTCGAGGCTACACTCGAAGGGATCACGAGTATTCATGGCTGCCCTACTATTCGAGTAAATACGAATCCCCGTCAAAAGGTCCATGGAGTCAAAAGGTCCATAGGAAGCCAATTATCGGCGCATGAAATAAGTTAGGCAATTAACATTTAAGTAGGATGCCGAAAGGAGGTCCATAGGTCCCAACACGAGCAATGCCCATTATCAACTTCTCCCCTGTTCTAACGATAGAATATGATATAGTGTACTGCTGCTGTATGGTGAGCGCGAGTTATATATTCGCATCTTACGCTCTCTCACAAAATGTCCATGTGGCTCAATGCCAACACGTACAACTGTAAATCTGAAGGTCGCCGGTTCGAGTCACCTCAAGGGCACTGATTTTTGCATACCCCCCATAACCCCCCCCCCCCCCACCACACACACGCATGTCTGCAGAATACCTACATCAATCATGCGATCAACGTAATTCAGTCTCGCTCGCGAAAAAGCAGAAGCACTGAAATCGCAGCACAATTTTGAGCAGTGGGGACAAAATTTGAAATCTGTGGACTTTTTGCACACTCCGCTTAATTAGCCGCTATTGATTTTATGGACCTTCTGACTCTATGGACCATTTGATCGGAATGCAGTAAATACGGCCCCTCCCCGAGCGACGCAACGATGCGCACTACAGTCGAACCCGAATAAGTACACAAAATGCGTATTAATTGCGGTGGCGTGTGCTCTAACAATTGATATGTATGTTGTGTACTTATCCGGGTGTACAGGGTGTCCCAAGAAATTCCCCCAACTTTGATCTTGAATATCTTTTTAACGGATCGTCCTATTTAAAAAACTAAAATAGTTTTGGACTCCCCTAGAATTAGCATTTTGATTTCTGTACTTCGTTCCGATTTGATTTTCGTCTCGGGGCCACAATTTCAGTTTTTTCAGTTCAGAAAATCGTCAAATTTAAATTTGCTCAAAATCGACAAAAAGATTATGTTTCTAACTCAATTTTTTGTCCTGATTACGAATCTTAAATCAGATTTGAGATTGTATGCTTCAAAAATGAGAAATGAGAAAACATACAGAGTGAATCAAAAGTCAATTAAAAAAATTTCGATTATCAGAGTGAGTAATTATTAATTCTGA
>JAQGCX010001590.1:0-10630 GCA_034700205.1 Plectus parietinus
TAGGTTAGTATTGGGAGTGGTCCTTATGAAATAAATTCAGCCCTCAAATCGCCAAAAGTTTCTCAATACCTTCCGCCGGGTTTGGGGCATAACCGGCGCAAATGTTTTCACACCTTTTACCAAAATAATGTACCAAAATTTTTGTTTTCATTCAATATCCATATTTCAGTTGCTCACGGAAGATTCAGCTCGCGCACACCGACACTCTCAAGAACTCAGACTAGCTGCCATGGGCTCCATTATTTGTCTCTTTGAGATTATTTGGTTTGTGTTCGTTCTGTACCACTCTGTCATTCACCCATTACCCGATGAGTTATTTTTGCTCATTTACGACAGTCTTTCTGATATCTACAGTGGGATAAATCCGTATTTAATGTTCGTATTCAGCTCAGCGGTTCGCAATCGAGTGGTGTCATTGCTGTGTCGCCAGCATCAGCAATCAACAGCGGTTACTGCTATGCCAACGATTCTGGCTAATATGGGTTTGTCGCCAAGATCTTCACAAAGTCGCATGTCGCCGCGAGTCGCTCTTCTGAAGTTATAGGAACTGTACACTTAATTTTAGTTCGTTTGCCATGTACACTGTACACTTAATTTTGTACACTTAAACTGTACACTTAATTTTAGTTCGTCTACGTTCGTTTGCCTTCTACCTTTTAACCTGTGTTTCTGTCTTCATTTCTGACAATTAACATTGTTCTACTTTTCCCATTTTATATTTGCGTTAATGTAACATGACATAACACGTAAACTGGTACTGTACTCGCACAGCAGGTCAATTGACTACGGTAACAGACATCGATAAAGAATGCAAATTGAAATGCAAACGAAGAAAGCAATAAAGCGAATTGCAAAACATTTGCGATCATAATCGTCAGATATCAACAGTTCAGCTCGACCAAGAATTAATATTAGGTGGTGGGTTTCTTTTAGAGAATGAACTCTGTTTGAATAAATACTTAAATTTCAAAGAATTTCGAAACAATTACTGAATTTCAGTGATTGGTTGTACGTTACGATTTAGTATTTTTGGAGAACGAGACTTTATATGCTGATTTTTTAATTTTCCTTTAAGCAAACACCGCCTGCAACAAGCAGTTAGCCACTTTGCTATAGTTAAGAGCAATTCGACGAATAAGATACAATCCAAACGAACCCAAATTCCAATAATGCCACCGAAATCAGCAACGAAACTATAAAACGACCAATTGTATATCTCTGTGTAGAGTTTGTATTGAAAATTCGGCACATAAATGATGATGATCGCTTCGAATTTGTCCTTTACTCGATTTTTTTCATCGTTATTCGAAGACATTTTATAGCTCGCAGGAAACTGGACAATTTTCGATGCATTTCAATGCACTGTCAGTGGAAAACGGTGGCAAACAGGTTTTCAGCTGATCCCATGAACAATCGCTAAAAAAACGATTTATGTGCTTGCCATATTGACTTGAAGGCTATCGGTTATTCAAGAAGACCTCACCGCGATTTTAGTTGTTAACTGTCTTGATTCATTTAAGGATATGGAATCCAGCGCCATGCTTACAAACTTTTAAAAATTTTGCGTGCAGCCATTAGTAGGCTGAAGCATAGGTGGGGGGGGGTGGAGTGGATGAGATGATGGCTCGCCACAAATACATTTGACCAAGCACGTAATTTATGGTACACCTCTTCCCAGCTATATTAGCGTTTGGAAAAAGTAACACAGCCACTGACGAATAACAACAACAACGACAACAACAACAATATGATTTTCTTACCTGGTGAGGGCACCGTTAATTGGCAGGGAGTGGGGGGGGGGTGGAACAGTTGGTTTTCCAACTGAATACAGCTGGTTTTCTCACCTGGTGAAATTCCCATTTTTGGTGTCTGATCGAATCGCACCACTTGTCGAGCATTCACATTGTTCTTGAATGGCTTTGATACGACATTCATTCATGCAATCCTCTGGCGTCTTTTCTGAGCAGCGCTGAACACCATCGACATTAGGTAGCATTCGAACCATGTCGCCCAAGATAATACTATTCATTGTTGCAAATTTCTGATTGAAATTTGTTTTCAGCACGAATTGGTCAGACACAGATCCAGTATTTCTTCCCAGAAAATCGATAGTTATATCCTCTTCGTTGCTCATAGCTGAGATCACGTTTTTGGAGCAATCAGCAAGTGCATATTTAAAGATGTCGATTTGAACGTATTCGAATGGGGAGTTAAAAGCGAAAGTATGTGATGGCAATGCATAGCAGTCTTTTTTTCCCGAAATGAACGTCGTTTGAATGATTTGCCATTGGTCGGTTCAATAATGATGAATCGTTCATTTCAATGTATTTAATTACGTTGACCTGATATAATCGTCGTAGTTCTTGTCGCGGTTCGGACGCGAAGAAGACATAGGTCAAGCATGCGAGCCGATGTTATGTTTAACGCCCGTTGAGCCCGATGTTGTGCTTAGCTGATGAAGTGTCTAACGCTGTATGAGCATGCGATGGTACGTCCGATTCTATACCGATGTATATGATGCTTTCAGTTATGCGATACCAACCGATGTTTTGATGAATATTGCATGAATGTACCATGCCGATTTGTCCGGGAAAGTAACTGATAGGCAGTATAAAGGTTTGTGTTGAGATCGAACGGTTGACATCGGCACCGGAGTCCCTGGCCAGGGCCCCCAGCAGAAGTCTACCGTAACCCAGCCGCTGCTCAAACAGTGAGCTGACGAGAGAAGAAACCGATAAGCAAACGACTGTGATTATATCCCCGATCCGAATAAGAAATACCGCGTGGCACCCGATAGAGCGAGCAACGATCCAATCCGATAACGATAACCCGGAAAATAGTGCTTTGTGCGAGCCGCCACAATACCAAACAAAATGATGATAACTTATCTGATATCCAGTCAGCGGAAGTTTTATTGCATATGCGAAGTTTGCGGCATTAGTCAGTTTTTCTACTCGTTTTTCGCCTCGAGATTGTTTGCAAATGTCGTAAAACCCATCGCAAATCGACAAGCAGAAAAAGACCGTACATAATACAAGCCATTCGTGGCGATGTATTTTTATTGGCTTACAACAACTTGCAGCATTAGATACTCGGCAGAGGGCGCTGGCACAGTGCTGTTAGGCCGTGATTATACTCCGTGGAACATCCCGTGGCGCATGTAGGAAACATTATAATCAATAACCTATGTTTTGTACATGTGCCACGCAGAGGTGGGCACCTCAAAACGGCTGGGGGGATGCAAAATTTTTTCCCCATTCTATCCAGTGCTTGTCGACCAAAAAAAAAAACAAGTTCAATAAAAAATAAAAATAAAAATAACGTCCACAATAAAAAAGTTCCCAATTGAAATACTTTTGGAAACGATAGATTCTAGTGAAATGAACCCTGGGGAAGTCGAATATGACATTTAAATTTGCCTATGAGATCAAAAAATCCATGTTCGGCCATTGGTTGTGAATTACGTGAAAGTATCGAAAATCCATTGGAGCCACCTTGGACACAACTTTGCGACATGATGTTGAAGCCAGTTTTGCTAGAATCCATCATTTCCAAAACTCGTATATTTAACAGATATCGTGAGCTCTGATATTTCAAACACTTATATTTCACAATTTATCTGTCTCGTCACAAGCAAATAACAATGACATAATTCGCACAACCTATACGCTTACTTTTCCCCCTAGTGAGCAAACGGTGAACTATAAACGTAACCTAACATAATGGACAAAGAAAATTCAAATGCAAGTATAGTTTTTGTTCAACCTGCAAGCTGCAAGCCCTCAAATGATTTCGTTTCGATCATTCGCTAAACACTTTTTCGCAAAATATCAGGTCAATACATATCAACATATTGTCATGCCCATGCGTTTGTTTCGATGTACAGAAACATCATAGCATACGCATTCAGTTTCGTTAGATACATTAAAACCTTCGACTAGCATCAGTATTGCTTCGTCGCGCCACCGTCACAGATCCAACAGTCTTCTTTCCAGTCATTAATTTATACATCGCAATTCTAATCTCTTTCTGTCTAAATACATAAATCAGTACATTTATGATTGTGCTAACTCTTGTGATAGTTGACAGAAGGTTTGGTTGCGGAGTTACCGCTTTTTGCCAAGCAGACACCGCGAATACAAAATATGGTAGAATGAAAAATATCAATGTAGATACGGTAATTATTCCCAAAGTGATAGTTAAGCGTCGTTGTAATGCGTTTTGCTGGTAATTTTGGGAAGTAGGCGCAACTTTCGCCAAGTTTCTTCTATACGCGATCAAAACGCCTCCATAGATGATGACACCAACTGTTCCCACAGATACAATCAGAGTGTATTCGTAAACACCATACCAGGCTGGGAATACTCGGCCGACGCAGTTGCGAGTAAATGTTAGCGCGCCATTCAAGACATTGTCAGTGTAAGTACCATAGATCATTAATGCCAAAGAAAGGAGACCAAAGAGAGCAACACAGGACAAAAGCCAGATTGCAAAAGAGACGCCTGAAATATGAACTCTGTCTTTTGGTCAATGACGCATAGCACACATTGTTGTAGATTATGATTTTAACCAGATATGGGCACGGGGGGATGGGGGGATATCCCCCAGGGATCCAGATCCTCTCGAGAAGCCAACAGGTTGGGAGGGGGGAGATGAAACGTTTTCGCCAGGTATGGGCGAAAATTTTTTTTTGAACAAGCACTGGATAGAATAGGGTTTTGAAGGCCGCCGGGGGGGATATTCACCCCCGAGCCGAAAATGTTTTGGTACTAAATCCCCCCTTAGGGGTCGAACCTTGCCCACCTCAACCTTGTAACTACCGTATTTTCAAAAATAGCCGTATTGTACTGCTATTGTTTCAACCTCTGTGGACCCTGTACTGGTATTTCGGAAAATACGCTAACTTTCTTGGACCTGTGATCATTGGTGCATAGAAACTTCCCACGCAGAAAACTTGTGAAATGATGACATCAGTATACATGTATCATGAGATTTTTGTCGCAGACTATTCAGCAAAGTTCAAGGAAATACGTCAGTCAGGTTATTGTTCTTGAAGGAAATTGCAAAATGCGGTGCGCTAGTTTTCCAATCACTCTGAGGCTCATAGATGGGGTAAGCACAAAAAATTGCAAAAATTTACCCATATTTCTGTATTGTCCGGGGCGGACGACAGCAATTAGACGATCAATGCTGAGAACGCAGTTCATTATTGCCGTTAGCTGACCGCCAATATGAGTGAAACAGACAAATGGCAGAATCATACAGTAGAAACCGGTAACAGGTTCGTTTTGGATTCGAAAAGCCATTATAATAATTCGATAAACAGCCAAAAGAAACGCACAGAGTCCATAAATAAAATCCGCGCAAGCTATGCCAGCCATTATAAGCATTTCCTTGCGTTTTCTAAACGATTTATCCACTAAAATCGTGAGTAGGAGAAGTCCGTTTGCGACACAAATCGCTGAAAGTATATACATTGCGATCATGACCAAAATCAGACGCTCAAGAAATCCTTGCAAAATCTTCTGATAAGTTCTAGTACTTTTTTAGCCAGGAAAGAATGGAACCTCAAAACTTTACTTCCTCGCCTTGATTTCGATAACCGGTTGGTCGCAATTTTAGACATGTATCATATACTTTAAAGCAGCGACGTCTGTGTGTCTGTCTGTGTGTCTGTCCAGGCTCCGCCCACTTTTGTTTTCGACCGGCCAGAAAATTCCCGCAATTATTTAGGGCCCAGTTAACCCAGATCCGTGTACATAAGCGGTAGCCCTATCCTACAGTACCACTTTCGCTGCGGCGCTATAGGCGGTTTTTTCGAATTTTACAATAGTTCGCAAATAAGCCCCGCCCACTTTTCCGATTCAGCCTGGTCCGCCAGCTGAAGAGTTTCAGGACCCAACCGGCCCGGATCCGTGTACATAAGGGGTAGCCCTACCTAACCGCCCAGCGCCGTCGCGAGACCTCTGGCGGGAATTTAATTCTGTACAAAAGAAAATTGGTGCATTTTGCAACGTTTGAATTGGCGCCCACGAAATTTCTCAACCAGATGATAAGTGGTCACAATGTGGTTACCATAGGGTGTGCCAGGTTTAGTGTAAACCGTCCGCACTGTTTCCGTCGCTAGACCTTTCCTGGGAAATTCGAATAGCACAATAATGTTTATGCACTATAAATGCTGTTTGAGTTGGCGCAAATAACTGCTGTCATGGAAACGCCCAATCGAAGGCCGCGGCGCAAGACATTTCAAACATTCATGTATCCAGTTTTCGTGCTGAGACTTAGCTCACTTCATGTGTACATAATTGGACGAATATTCTAGAACATTCTTGAACGTTCTTGGATATTATATAAAGCCTGATATTCCACTTCCGCCATCCACCTGGTGGGGTGCGAGCAAAGCGAAAAGCGCAAAGCGCTGCGAGCTCTGTGAGCGAACTGCCAAGTAAGGAAAGCGCCAGCGCGCTGCGAGCTTCGCGCTGTGCGATTGCCTTTGGCAGAGGCGTTCCCCAGGCAGCACCACATCACTCCAGGGGTGGTGGAACGGTCCGCCTCCCTCCAGGGGTGAGGTGTGGTGCTAATAGCGCCGAGCAAAGCGACGCGCTGCGTTTGCAGCGCGAGCTTTATGCCCCAAAACGATGTCAACGCATCTGACACTCCAACCATTGGAAAATTATAACAAAACATATTTCGTTCCTCCGGCGGCGCTTGCGCCGCGGGTCAGCTAGTTTGTTTCCTATTTCAGAAACAAAAAATCAAATTTCCCGCCATATCTCGCGACGAACATTTTTAAAAAATATTCAGACAAAATTTTCGGTAGTTTCAGCTCAGAATACACTAATGTGAACATTTTCAGCCAAATCGGAAAACCTTTTGCAAACTGTGTCAAGCCAAACTCGGTCCTTACAAAAAGCGTGTCTTAATCAATTTCGCGCGCGTGCATACATTTTTGCGCGCATACTTCGCGTTAACTTTGCGCAAAAATTTTGCAGCGTCATGACGTGCGGGAAAAGGCAGAAACACATGCAATTTCTGAAAAATTCAGAAACTTATTTTTATTCAATCATAACCAATTTATTTTAGCTATTAAAAGATAGCAAAATTCTCGCACTTCCTTGGCGAAGAGTAAGTTTTCTGTCAGATTTCCATTCGACGGTCATACCGCTGAATCGTAAACCATAGAAGTTCTGTGATGACATTCTCGTTAGAATAGAATTTATATCTGCTACAGCATATGTTGAACTTACGATCGCTACCTTCAGCGGTTTGAGGGCACACTTGGAAAGGTCGAAAACCTTATAGAGCATTTCAATAAAGTCTGCTCCATTATTTGTGATTTTGAATGAATCCAGCGAGAGTATAATAAAGCCATCGGTTCGTAAAGATTGCAAGATTTTGAGCAATAGTCTCTTCATCCTTTCCACACTGTAACTGTATGGAGAGTGACGAATTCGATATCCGTTACTAAGCAAATGTGAGGAAAGGGGCAAGGTAATACTGATACTCTTTAGATGTGACAGTAATGGTTGCATAATAGGTCTGTAAAGAAATTGAGGCGAGTGGTCCAACAGTACCAGCTCACGCAATTCGCTCGTTTCAAAAGTGTCAAGAAAATTTTCTGCTTTTAACAAAGATCTCCATCCTTTAATTTGGACTTGCTTAATTTTTAAAACTTTGAGCCCTTTCAGACCATTTAGAAATTCAATCCTGACAAAAGACAGATCCGCATTCAGCGAACTTTTCAGACATAATTTGCGTAAATTGATGCAAAGAGACAATTCTTCGAAAAAATGTTTCAAAGTGTCAACGTAAGCTGGATTACACCGCACTGCTTTGTTTTGAGCAAAACTACCTTTTTGAAACTGAATAGATCTGATTATCGATGCATATTTTTGGACCAGAGCAACTGGAACACAGTAATAGTCTACTATGAGGCCATCAAGTGTCTTTAAATTAGCACTGAGCACCGCATCAATGAATGCATTGTTTGAATTTTCAGTTTGCAATTGCAAAAAATCAAGTGTACCGATCCCTTTAAAATCAGACAGCATCGTGCTCAACTGTTTTTTCGCCTGCCAACATTTTTCAAACGTTATTAATTGACTTGTTTCCTTTTCAAACCATCGGCATCGAACTTTTTTTGACCAGCTGATAACGATACAAAATTCATGCAATTTTATCGAAATCTTTGTTTTTAAATGTGTTGATTGAATTGCATCGCAAAATGTTCGGCTAGCAAGCTTCTGCTTGAAATCGTTGGAAAACGATTGTCTCATTTGATTAACAAATTTGTAAATAATCAGACTATCCAGTACCTGGCTATGGCGAGAATTTTCGTTTATGTTTTGCATCACGTAAAGCAAAATAAATTCAAGACCGTTAGTGGACATTCAGTTTCCTCAAAAAAATGAATGTCTCTTGATTGATTCCGTGACTATTGCGACATTGTACAATGATCGAATTAGTCAATTGGTACCAATTTAGATTTCTGGTATTGTGATGGGTCTATTCATCTCGTTGTTCGCGACTGACAGTGCATTGACATTTGACACTTCGTTCAGTCCAAACTTTCTTGCCCATATTCGTTTACAACAGGGTGACTGGAAAGTGTCGGACGCTTTTGTTTTTTGAATAACTCAACGAAAATTCAACCGATTGAGCTGAAATTTGGTTTATTAATTTTAAGAGTCAGAGGATTTTTTTTGAAAAAAGATTTGTTGAATTTGGTTATAGAATTACTGAAATATGACTGCAAAGACAACCCTAGACGCAGGCACGGCACGGGACGCAGGCACGGCACGGGACGCAGGCACGGCACGGGACGCAGGCACGGCACGGGACGCAGGCACGGCACGGGCCGCACGATGATAACCCCGCACTGAGAGCTCGTTCTCAACCAGAACTTAACCGTTTCAGATGAGTGTAGACTTTTTGAATAGAGATTGATATCGGCTACAACATATTGAAATATGAGAATAATTCATACAGCTGTTGGCGGGAATTCAAAGTTTACTTCAAGAACAAGGTCGAAAAGCTCGTGATCTTGAAGTAAACTTTTGAATTCCCACCAACAGCTCGATGAATTCTTGTCATTTTTCAATATGTTGTAGCCAATATTATTCTCTATTCAAAAAATCTCAGCTAAGCTGAAACGGTTACGTTTTGGTTGAGAACGAGCTCTCAATGTGGGACCCATGCGGGGAAATCCCATGCGGGTGCCCATGCCTGCGTCTCTAAAAACCAAGGGTTGTCTTTGCAGAGCCATATCTCAGTAACCCTATGACCAAATTCAACAATTTTTTTTAAATCCCCTGACTCTTACAACAAGTAAACCAAATTTCAGCTCACTTGGTTGAACTTTGGCTGAATTATTTAAAAAACAAAATCGTCCGACACTTTCCAGACACCCTGTATTTCAAAGACGGTTTCGACAAGGTGTGGCCGCAAGTTCAGGAAGCTCTTCGCACTGATACTAACAAAAATTACAATGTCAGGACACTCATTGGGCGGCGCACTGGCCAGTTATGGCGCTTGTGCACCACACAACATGAAGCCCTACCATCATGGCACTGAAATCTGGTATTCAAATAGAATGGCGCCCAATGCCTAAAACAGACTTTGCACCAATGCGCCGCAAGATGAAGACCATTCGTGCAGTAACAATATTGCCGCAATTCACTACTCAATCAGTGATCATTTGCATTATTTTGACCGCATGGTGTAACAGTACGGCGAAAATGGGTGCAAAGATAGTGTTATTACTTCAAGCATTTGCAGTTTAACTTTGATGTTTTGGTAAATAGCACTATTAACGTTATCAAAAAATGATGAGTAAATTTTCAGAGAATTAAATAATTCAAAATTTTGTTGGCATAATGCAATCGATGAATTTGCCTGCCGTTTTAATGTCTTCACAACATGCCACCATTTTTTTCAACAGTCGCGCATTTTCCTTGATTGACAGCGGAACGCAGGACAGAGAGTAAGAATTGAGATGCGAATGCGAGTTAACCAATTCGCATTGACAAGCTACCAACGTATTACTGTTTCCATTGTTCAGTTCGATACATGACAAATTCTGGTGAACTTGAATGGCCGTGTTTCTTTTCATGCGTTGTGAACGTTTCGAACATTAACATAACTAGCTGACCCGCGGCGCAAGCGCCGCCTTAAGAGTGAAATATGTTTCGTAAAAATTTTCCGATGGTTGGAGCAAGAGGTCTCCCGTTTGTTCATAATATTGGGTTGTTGGGTCTCTGTGTTAGAGTTGTGTTGTTTTTTTCGGCTAAAAATAGACGTCGCCTCGTTTTGGGATCGCTGCGTGTCGCTTTGCGCGGCGCTATTGGCATCACTCCTCACCCCTGGAGTGATATGGTGCTGCCCCTCAGGCGGCGCCACTGCCAAAGGCGATCGCACAACGCGCGGTTTGTCCGTTAAACTCGCAGCGTGCAGGCGCTTTCCTCACTCGTCATTGTGCTATTCGAATTTTCCACGAAAGATCGAGCGACGGAAACAGTGCGGACGGTTTACACTAAACCTTGCGCACCCTATGGTAACCACATTGTGATCACCTATCATCTGGTTGAGAAATTTCGTGGGCGCCAATTCAAACGTTGCAAAATGCACCAAT
>JAQGCX010001591.1:0-10628 GCA_034700205.1 Plectus parietinus
AATATTGCGTGATCAAGAATATATAATTGATTCTTGGTAATTGGTTGGCAAAACGGACCGTTGGAAGTATGCCCAGCCCTTAAGATTTTAACCGATTTAAGGACTGTGCTAACTTAATTCGTGACGATTTGCTTGGGACGAATTACAACCAATTACCAAGAATGAATTATATATTCTTGATCACTCGATATATATTCTTGGTTATCGATCGCAATTCGTCACGAATAAAACCTACACAGCCCTTTAGCCTGGTCCTGGATAAACCACCAAATTAAAATGTCCCCAATCTGTCAACTTTTGATAAACCACCAAATATAAGTGTCACCAAATTTTCCGGTTTTACAGTATTGCGGCACCTGACTTGTTTAATTGTGTGAAGAGATGGCATTGTATTTGACGGCCAAAGAATAGGGGCAGCTGGCGAGAGTGTTCGCCATATAGGGATATTGCTTGATGATCGTCATTCGTCAATCCATGCGCGCTTTTCTTCTCTGTGTTACACTGTCACTGAAGATCTGTAATTCCCTGTTTTAAAGGCTGTTCTTTTGTTCTGCGATCACGTGTTTTCTAGTCTCGCATGATTTCGCCACTGCTACAGTATTCGAACTGTGCTACATTGCAAGTGAAACACGTGTGGTTCTTAGTATTTTGAATTTGTGTGAGAAAATGCTCCTCTGTATGTTTCCTGTTGTGTATTGTTTAACTGTGTCGAGGTCGACCAAGGGTTTACTTCCAGTCAATGGACGTGCTGCACTTTCTGGCATGGACGAACCACAACTCTCATTCGGTGATTTCTTTATTCAACGTACACATCTCTATCTCTCACTCTGGTCAAAATGTCATTGAATAGACACTGACAAATGATGTATTGTATTGAAAATGATTGAACGCGATTTTGAATTGCCCGTTGCTTGTCAAGTTCGGTGAGCTTGGCCGCAAACGACCGCTTGTTAGTTCTGTATTCGTTCTTCTACTACCGTAATTATAGTATACTGTACTTAAACTAGACATTCTACTTGTTGGTAACAACAGTGGCTGTTTCTTTCTCTCATGTATTCAAATCCTGGTTTTGTTTTCGGTTCCGCTTCTGATCACAGTTGGAAGCAATATTGTTTCCACACATGTACGTTTACGGAGCGATATGAGATAAAAGTATCGAACTTCAGAATAATTGTTTAAATTACAGTCGTGCACGGATATAAGGACCACAGATATAAGGACACCACGGTTATAAGGAGCTTGGCCTGAATTCCCGAATTTTTGGCTATGCTTAAGCATGGGAGAAAGCACGGATATAAGGACCTCGTCCGAAATTTTCAGCCCTGTTTTGTTCGCAATCCGGGAAAAAATCATTTTTAATGGCAGTAAGAATGGGTCAAAATGTCCTAAAATATCCAATTAATGATCGTTTTTGAGCCAAAGTCGTGCTTGTTTACATTGCAATGTGAACAAAACACATCCTAAAGCAACCCCCATGAAATTCTTCCATATTAACAAAGGAAAATATGGACTACGGATATAAGGACACCACGGATATAAGGACCTTTTTCGTCGGTCCGGAAGTCCTTATATCCGTATTTGACTGTATAGACCCCGGCGGACGTTTCGTTCTCAGAGCATCGCGAAGTAGGAATTTAAGCACAATTTCCACAATGACTCCTCCGCAGCAAAACTGCTATCGAGTAAAGATGTCATGTCCATCACAATGAAGCTTTTGTAGATTTATTCATCAAAAACTTTGGATGAATATAATTTCGCAGCAAGCCACACGAAGAGCCAAACCCAGAAGCAAAATCCCAAAACAATTAAGACAACCTTGCACATTTACATATGAGAGAGCCCGCATCGCCGTCAAAGCACATCAAACAATGGTCATAATCGAAATAGAACAAGAGACACATTGTATTAACTTAGCGTATTACCGTGTTTATCGAAATAATCAAAAATGGATAAAATTCGTGCCTAGAAGCGTCAATTTACAAACAATTTCTGACATTGGTTCGAGCTTGGAGCATTTTAATTAAAATAACAACACTGACTTCGAATCACAGACTCACATACATACAAACTATGAATTGCACATGTAACAAATTTTGTTACAGTATCCACAGCAGTGAAAACACATCATTGGGGTCTATGGCATACATAGAACTCTAATTTTTTTTGCGGAGAAGGGAGAAAAAGAAAAAAAGCTGCGTTGTCAACGACACTCGTCCCTGTATCAAAAAAAACTCGGCGTCCAGACCGGGGCGTGGTTCACTAAGCATTGCAGCATATAAATCAATACACTATGTTTTGTGTTGCCCGATCAGGCCCGCACATATCTTTTGCGTTAGGTACCGTAGTTTTTTGTCCGGCCTGGTCGCAGAGTTTCCGACTGTATCACAACGTAGCAGGAAATGTTTTTGAGTGAGAAACGAAGGAGATATCGGTGGAGAAAACGTCGGGATAGTGATTAATGCGCAGGAACGCCCAAATAGCTGGCGACGAAGACGCGCAGGACGGACGCCAAGTTGGCGATGGTGTCGTCGTCGAGTGCCGTCTGATCGTCGCCGCGAGTGTGCCAAACGCTCGGGAACGGCACACTGATCAGATGCATCACGCGAACACCTGAAAATCTCACTCGGTTACGGCATCAAAAACGTCGTTGCAAAGGCGCTGTGCGCTAATTACGTAACCATATTTTTTGCGCATTTTTTACCACTCCCCCTCCCTCCCGTAAGGGACTGTCCATAAATTACGTAACCCTTCGGGAAGGGGTAGAGAATCGACAATTTACAGGTTACGCGACAAGAATGTATAATGCTGTAGCATATAGATTATCGATTGTTATGGGTTACGCGGAGGGAGGGGAGTAAAAAACGGCCAAAAACAGGGTTACGTAATTTATGGACAGCCCCTCACGTGCAACCGAGCTTCGATGACCCCCCTCCCGGTAACGCTAACGCTGTAGCATACAACTATCGATTGATTTGGTTACGATAACGTCATCCGTAACCGATCATCCGACCCCCCCCCTTCAAAAGGGTTACGTAATTTGTGTACAGTCCCAAATGCAAGGATTATTCGACACATTCGCATGAGTCGACTGATTGTTAGTTTGTCAAAAATCTCGCTACCCTGCAAGAACTGAATTCTAGTGCAAAATCCGCTGATATATTTGAAAAACGAAACATCCCGCAATGCAATCAAACAACCCACAGCCCACATTACCAATGGTCAGGCGCCAATTTAATTCATGAGAAATCGACGCAAAACAATGCCTTTAGTCAATCAAGCAAAGAGCAGTCGGAAATGCCAGGCGACCCATTGACGCAGGAAGAGGAATCGTTTGTGGATGGGAATATCGGAGAAAAAAGGAAATAAACTGCTCGCCTCGTTGGAGGAATGGAATGTGGTCGTCAGCAACGCCCTGATGGGTGAGACGGTCCTGGAAGATCTGGTTGATCGGCTTCAGACACTTCAGTCGACGCAAATCGGATTCTGCAAATATCCCGTCCTCATTATTTCCTACCGTAGCTAACCAAGTGAACGCACCAATCTTTGGTAGTTCCGAGTAAACATTCTCCGCTCCAAGTCCATTGGAATTGGTGATTGTGGGGTTTTTCGCTCCCAACAGATCGAGCAGAACAAAGACATCCTGAAATAACACCAATGATTAAAAACGCTGATAAAAAATTTAATTAAAAATTTAATGCTCTGATTCGCCAGCGGTAAGGTTTCACAAATAAGATAACAAATCAGCCGACAGGTACCCCCCCCATAGCGGTCCAAAGTGGGTCCTCTCGAAAAAATACGGTATTTGGGCAAAAATTTGAATTTTTTGAATTCCCGCCGAAAATACCGTAATTTTGCCTAATTTGCATATGGAAATTTAGGATCCTCCTCGAATTTTGGACCAAAGTACTTGTGACCTACCTCTGACCCCAAGGGTGCCTATGCCAACAGGTTTTTCGCATTGTCAGAGCCTCGCCGCAATTTTAATGACAAAAATGAAAAAAGAACTAACAAGTCGGTCAAGCTCCTTGCACAGATGGAAATTGGACCCTGGTCCGGTTGTGGGATACCATTTGCGTTCCCAAGTCTCAGCCAGATGGCGAGCGCCGTAAATGGAATCCGTGTTCGTCCATTCAACGAAAGCTTCCTCGCCGTCCAAGAATAGCAGTTGGAGTGTTACTTCCTGCAATTGCACTGCTCTTATTCATTAGCAACGCTATTCACTGGCACACAACTCGAGGCACAATGGATGCTGCGAAAAAGCCAAGAACGAAGCTGCGACACTCTTGGTGGGTGGTCTAATTGGATCCACAGCAGAAACCTCAAGGACTGAACAGAGTAATTGCGAATTGACGCTATTCGCAACTTCTGTGAAGAAAAGCCAAGAATAACTGCAGATCAAGAATACATGCTGAAGTTAGTCTTGGGTTGCGAATTGCGTTGCGAAAATTGCGAATTGCGTCAATACGCAATTACTCTGTTCAGTCCTTCATCCCAGGCAATTTGATCGTATTTTTAGCGCTGAACAAAAGGAGAAGTTCTCGCGCTATCAATCATTTTCTGTCCATCTAGCGATGAAATTCGACCGGGGTTACTGTCAATAGTAATAGATCTCGAATGCTAAAAGCGGTCTTGTCCTGCGAAACGATAACTGGAATTGACGTAATCGCCAATTATCGCACATTGGAGCAGAGAGCGAGCAAGCAAGCAAGCAAGCACTCGGAAGGAATTTTAATAGATGCGTAGGCAACGTATTGAATTACCGGCCGGCTACCTTATTTGTGCGCTTGTACAGCAGTGGTGCAAGAGTGCGCGCAACGTCGAGCATTAGGGCGCAGGGTAGCGCCGAATCGGTGGCGCCGATGAATTCGTACCTGAAATCGACATCACCATAATCACGCTTCCTATGCAAAAGTAATCGCCATTTGAGTCAATGCCAATATGAGAAATTCATTTCCTAGGTCGAAAAATTAATGTTTCAAACGGTCTATTTCACAATTAACACATAAAAATACCGTATTCGTTCAAATAAGCCCGTGGGGCTTATTAGAAAACACACAAAACATAGGACCCGTACCCTTTCATCATTCCCCAAAAACATTTAAAAGAAATAAGCCCCGCGGGCTTGCTTATTTGAACGTATACGGTATCAGCGGTATGTCTGTGGGAAGTTAATCAAAAGGATACAATTATTAAAAGACAATGGAGCTCGAACTTGTATTTAAATGGGATGACTGTTGGATAATGTGCCGTAATTACAAACAACTGGCATCCTACCCAGCCATGATCTTGGAGTCATAGTGGCACACGAGCGTGAGTCGCCGAGGCGCCGTCGAATCGTAAGTAGCGATCAGATTGCGGAATGTGCGCTGACCCAACGGAGTCTGGCCGGTGAATCGATCCCACTCGGTCGTGAAGCCCAGACTTTCCATCGTGTCCTTCAGGAACTGAAATATCACTCGTTGTCGCATTGAAATTATTCTTTATCCATTGGTGTAGCTGGCTGGCTATACCTCAGCTACCCCCACCCTCCCCTTTGTGGCCTCGGCTCAAGGTGTAGCTAGCTAGCTAGCTACCCCCTGCCCTTCGGCCAAAAGCCAGACAAGCACTGGATAAAATGGACTTTCGCCAAAAAAACCTATTTTAGCCGCGTAGTGGCGAAATTTTTTTTGACTATTTGAAGTTTAGCGCCTATTTTTCAAATTTTCGTGTCAAAATCTCGACCCGTAAAGTATACAGTAGGTACTCTCCCTCCCGGAGACCGCCAGGGTGTAGCCGGTCTCGGATCCTATTTACACCTACTGTCAAAAACTCGGCGTCCAGACCGGGGTGTGGTTTACTAAGCATTGCAGCATGTAAATCAATACGCTATGTTTTGTGTTGCCCGATCAGGCCCGCTCATATCTTTTGCATTTGGTACCGTAGTTTTTTGCCCGGTCTGGTCGCCGAGTTTCCGACTATATGTCTTCATCGTTTTGCATTCGATTGGCCTTGAGCAATTCATAAGAGAACAAATATCACGCCACCGCTGGTGGACATACCGTATTTATTCTAATACAAGCCCCGTCTCCAATTGAAGCCCCCTCTAGCGAGGGATCGAAAAATAGAAGCCCCGGGGCTTATATTAGAATAAATACGGTAGCTCAGCTGCGTCATGTTCGTGATCAGCGCATTTGATTTCACCGCAGGCAACCGAAAAATATTATGACCCGAAGACGTTCCTGTGCGCACCACGCGTGGGGAAATTGCGATTTACAAGCGATTACCATGCCGATGCGTTTGTGGTTGGCGGAGCCGACGATGCGCGTGACGAGCATGGGGTCGACGTACTTGTGGATCTCGGCCATGTTCGTTTTGCTACAAATCGTCAGTTGGTCCGCGTCGCTCAACTGCGTCATCTGATGTGTTCGCTAAACAAACAAATTTGTTATCAGTATTCAGTTCAGCTTCTAATTCAATCAATCACATGCGCTCGCCTCCCATCTCAAAGATTGTTTAGCGGAGAGATTCCTTGCATTCTGGCGCGTATTTCGCTTTGCTGACGTATATTGTTATCAGCACTAGGTACTCACGATGAAAACATATGCTGCATGCCGTTACGTACAGTAATCGGCATGTGTTCCATCTCTCTCTGCTGCGAAATTCAAACAGACGCACATAAAAATCGAAGGAAATAGATCCCATCTCAAAAATTGTTTTGCGGACAGATTCCTATCGTTCTGGCGCGCATTTCGCTTTGATGACGTACTGTCGTTATCAGCACCAGGTACTTACAAAGGAAACATGTGCCTCATACCGTTACGCACAGCGGACAGCATATGTTCCGTCTCTCATGCAAAATTCAAACAGGCGCACACAAAAATCGAAGGAAATGGACAGGCCCGGATTATACATGAGCCACATGGGCCACGTGGCTCAGGACCCCCCGGCGTCACTCATCAACAAAAATTGCAAAATTATGTGGAAAATTTTGCCTTAAACTATACAGGTTCAAAAAATTTTCCGCTGTCGTTAAAAAATGTCCTAATTTTTTCCTGTGGCGCTCAAAATTGAAAAAAAATTGCCTTCGGCGGTACATTTGGGCCCCCTAAAATTTGTGGCGCAGGGCGGCGCGTACCCTTAATGCTTGCGTGGAAATGGACGAACCTGGTTGAGACGCCATTGCGGCCACTGGTCCTGCGTGGACAAGGACACAAGGGCGACGAGCACAACGAGGAACAGACGAAGTGCAGCAATTAGCCCCATGTTGGCGGACTGTCCGAAGAGCAGAAGAGAGGCGTGGACGGACGACTGAGACGGATGCGGTAGACTGGATTATATCGAGGAGACGAAACGCGGCGTGCGTCGATTCCGTCCGGCGCGCGCCGTAGATCGACTGAGCAAATACCAATTTTCTGACGCCCCGCCGCACTGCCACCCCCGTCCGTACGCCTGTCGTGACTCTCGTGCGATGTCTTTGCTCCCGAGCACGCCTACAACAATAAAAACTACATCATTCCTTTCTCATCTCAATCATTTCTATCTGTTGGGCGCGCATTTCAGTCAAAATATAATTATGGCAATTACTGCAAAGTCGACGGAAATACCATTTTGCAATTTTTAAACACAGCTACCCTATTTTAAGAAATAGTTACCCAGGGGTTACTGCTCCCGAGCACGCCTACAACAATAAAAACTACATCATTTCTTTCTCATCTCAATCATTTCTATCTGTTGGGCGCGCAATTCAGTCAAAAAATAATTATGGCAATTACTGCAAAGTCGACGAAAATACCATTTTGCAACTTTTTATACACAGCTACCGTATTTTAAGAAATAGTGACCTATGCAGAAATAGTAACCCATGGGTTACTGTCACTATTATTTTAACCCTCCTGAATCCTGGGTTACTATTTCTACGTGGATTACTATAAATTCAACCTGTTCAAGAACATTTGGCGTCAAAATTTCAAAAAAAATGATTAATTTTTCTAACAATTATGGCAAAATTTTTATTAATTGATCTGTTTTTCCATGCAAAAAGAAGGAAAGGTATAAAATACCCTCATTGCTCACATTATCCATACACTATAACCCATGGATTTCTATTTTCAGTTCGGGGCAGAGACAAAGTTACCCAAAAATCGATGTGAAATGGGTAGAGTATGTGAATAATGTGAGCAATGAGGGTATTTTATACCTTTCCTTTTTTACATGAAAAACCAATCAATAAATAAGATTTTGCCATAATTGTTAGAAAAATTATTTCTTAAAATCCGGTAAGTTTATGTGGGCAAATAAGCACATTAAGTGCCTGGGTATGGAATGATCCCATATCGACGGGCACTTAGAAACATGAAGTGAAAACGGAGCTTTATTACTGTACGACTAGCCACTAGCGAACTCTTCGACGAATGCCAATTCTCTCTTCACACATAGGGATCAATCTGAAATAATATCAGTACTGATATATTCTTGGTTGCACGCAATTACCAAGAATGCATTAGGCATCTTTTGTCATCTTAAGGATGAATTCCTATGCCGATTGCATGATTTCTTGGTTATTGCATATGATATCGATTTTCATCAAGAATATATCAGTATTGATATTATTTCAGGGTAATCCCTATTCACACATGCACCAGATGCACAATAGAAGAAATCAACGCATTAAAGTATACGTAACGTGCAGGGCGACGCAACAATTCTCAACGCGTCAAATCAACATGGCCAATATCGGCAACTTGTATTCTTCGTTCACTACGCGTGTCTTCGGAACCCGAACAGTTTTCCAGCGTAATTCTTCACCAGACTGATCTGTGACTCGCCTGACTTCTGCTGTTCCGCTTGCTGCAATTTAATTTAATGGTTGATCGCTCTTTTAACCACTCTACAGTTAATTCGCGGTTGGCAGCGATGCGAAGCTTTTAAACCAGTCTTAATTATTACACTTCAATTCGGACTTCCAATAGAGTGCAAATTTTTGCTAATTAAAACTTAATTAATACCTAATTATGACTCTGAATTCAGAAATTAATTATGACCTGACTCTGAGTTTCCGATGTTCCAAAAAAATAATTTTGACCTAATTCTGATGCCAGAGTCATAACTAAGACTGTTTTAAACTTAAACAACGTGGCGGTAAATAGTATCGCAACGTTTTTGTGTGTCAAAATCTTATGGAGAATGGTGAAGAACTATTTTTCATGATTTGAGTTTGAGATCGAAAACCGAGATTGATCGGTGATCGTATTGAAATGAGAGCCGGTTTGGTACCCCAAGTTAGACCTGCGTAGTGGCAGAACTTTTTGCCGCAGGCAAGAAACGCCAATTAAAATATTTCAGCAATGGAGACATGAGAAAAAAACCTCATCGAAATCTAATTTCGAACTAGCCCTGAACAAAAATGAGCAAAACTCAATTTTATGTTTCCATAGTGAAACAATTTTTTGATTTTTCTCAGCAATGGAGGCATGAGAAGAACCCCACCGATATCCTCTAGATAAATAAAAGCTCTATTATGCCCAGTAATCTGATTTCAAACTAGCCCGGGACAAAAATTAGCAAAACTCGTGAGAAAATTTCGCTGCGTTTTTCGCGGTTGGGGCACCGTGAGCAATGAAACATCGGTCGACCTGTTGAGCAAGGTAGAGGGCCCGACGACGAAATTCCTTGGCAGGGTCGTCAAATTGGCTGTAGTATTGCAGTGTTGGTCGCACATCGTCGACGTCACTCACGTAAATCGCTGAAATTTGATCAATGTTTAAAAAGAATCACAACAACCAGTCGGCGGTCCCCCGCTATACTCCTAATTTCTTTGACGGTAAAGAGCGTACTGTAGAAAGCACCGTAACCCCAGAATTTTAGATATGCAATAGTGAATAAATGCCGTTGTGGGACGCTTACTAGAAATGGATTTTAAAATAATACGAAGTAATGATACTGAATACAATAAATTCTGGATTTGGACAGCAATTGAGTGATATTCGATGGATATCCGGTTAGCCGTTCGAAAAATTAACCATTTCAAATTTTCGCTAATCACTACGGAACAAACGAGCGCAAATACGAGTTTCCGAGTTGACGTTCTGCCAAAAATTTGTTCACTACTCAAAATTTTTGTCCCCCCTCCAAAAACCGTAATTTTGCGCTAGCCGTTATAAGACAGAATGATACAGTATGCTTGTGACCGGACTGGTTTCGCTGGCGCCGACAGTGCATGCACAGTCAACGAATATTGCGCTTTAAAGAGGTTCCCAGGTGAAAATACAAGTTTCGCTTTTTGTATGGATTTGCGGTCGTAGATTTCGAAAATCCCATTAGCTTTGGTCAACTTGGCTCAAAAATGGTCGAAAATTGCTTGGAAGTAAATGGGGATTCAGGATGTGCAGGTCATTCAACTCGAAAACTTGAAATTTCTATATATTATTGGTAATCGTGCGCATGTTGATCAAGAATATATACAAATCCATTTCAAGTTTTTGAGTTGAATCCCCTGCACACCTAGGATGCCATCTACTTCCAAGCAGTTTTCGACCATTTCTAAGCCGAATTGACCAAAACTAATGCGATTTTCGAAATCTACGACCTCAAATGCATAAATAAAAAGCCAAACTTCCATTATGACTTGGGGATTCCTTTAAAGCGCAATA
>JAQGCX010001592.1:0-10627 GCA_034700205.1 Plectus parietinus
TTTGCCCGATTTCAGCCGATTTCGCTTGATCAAAACTGACCATCAGTGTTCGCTCGCATCGAAAGCAATCAATCAATCAAATGAAAATAAATAAAACAGATATTGTTTGATAGAGAATGAAATGGGCTATCGATGCATCTAAGATTGTCTAAATACCAATTACTGTCAGTCAGCAATGATCGTTTAAAAAAAAGCAACGAACTTTTTACGCACCCTGTAATTACGGTCATCTGGTGCCGATTGAACAGAAATGAATATCCGTTTCGTCACTTTGGGAACAACTGTGGTGACAACTGGCAATTGCAGTTACTTCAGATCGTCAACGTATGTATCGGTCCTTTGAATGGTACGAGATAACATCATGTTTTATTTAGATAAGTTTTTCAACGTGAACACACGAGTACAAGATGAAGTACAGTACGATTACGATACCATGGCAACGACAGAGTAAACACCGCATGACAGCAATGCAGCCATGGACTTGGAAATAACTAATCAGCCAAATAGCAGACCTGATCAGTCAATAAGCCAATTATCGGAAAAATTCCCTGTTGGCTTCAATGAACAAAATTTCACCATGGTGAAAACATTTGCTCCTCAGTCCGGACTCCATAGTCATTTATATACTGTATTTGAGAAATATTCCAATATTCACCTTGCCCATTACGTCAAAAACACTACAGTTCGTACTGTGTTTTATGTAATCGCACAGAACGTCGCATTATACTCACTCTTCCATCACAAGTCACACTAATTCCGTTCAGTATTTGTTTTGGTGCATGATAATTTCACGTAAACTCTGAATTTCTTGAGACATTTTTTGATTTTCATTTAAAATGAAAGCAATCCGATTTCCTTGATCTAGCTGTTGCTCATCAACACTTTGATGATATATGGTTGTTCCCGCGTGAGCTTGTTCGACGTCCGATGATGTCTTTTTCTGGTTTCCCCATTGCTCAAACAGTTTAAAGAAAAAGATGATCGGGGCCAAAAGAAACTGAATTGCTACAATCAAATCAATTCCGAGCCACATCCCTAGAACTCCTCCAATACTGCCGGCAAATGTCGATATTGTCCAAACATAGCCTTCTTCGTATTGTTCATATTCAAAATTTGTAAGATGAAAGATTAGTCGTAAATTAAAAGTTTCAGGAGTCTTGCTGCTTAAGGCTACGTCTATGTCCCAAATGTCGCAACTGTTAAGGCAGCGTGAGATGCAATTTGCCTCTTCACTTGCTCTGAAGTCTACATAATCGGTGTAATTCCATTGACTTAAAATTGCAATGGTGCACTCCTCTTTCTGAGATGTTTCGCCCAAAGCGATAAGCGATGTTGGTGTACAATTGAGTGCATTTTCTATTATCGCCACTTTGCAGTCCCGAAAACAGTCATAAATTGACGTAGTAGGCGAACAACGCTGCTCCCCTTTGATACTTGGCAAATAACGATGGAAAGTTGAAATGAACATGTCGTATGTTTTGCTGCTTCCCATTTCAAGTTTCATTTGGTTCTCACCCTTTTTCTTTCTGACAAAGAACCGTTGGTAATTTACGATCTCCTGTTCATATGGCGAAAGCGATATCTTTGTGTCATTCTCATCAGATCCAGAATTGTACAAGATATTTCTTTCGCTACCAGTGAAATCAAGTACAGCGCTTGTTGTATTTGACAGCAATGTTAAACTCGTGGGTCCCGGAAAGCTGGCATAATCGTAGTCCTGTGCACTAATTTCGCTAAGTACGTTATGTTTGCTTTCAAATGTGTCGAGAGTCAGTCGGTAGCAGACTTGGAAGGAATTGACAAAAGCGATGCGAATGAGAGTCATCCTTTTATACTGAAGAGAATACAAAGCCATGATATGCTTTCCAAACTGTTGACGAATCTCATCTGTGTTTATGTGGAGACGGCGCAAATTGCTTTCCCATGTAACACAAGAATCTTTTCGGTCATCAATTTCATAGTTCTCATTTTCGAAAGAGAGAACACGTAATGCCGATTCTCCATTTTCCAGTCGCGTCGCCATATTTAAGCAGGTGAGTGTCAAAAATATCCAAGATGGTTTCGAGGAATTTTTGTTGAGAATATCGTCCTTCGTCAAATTTGGTTGTACGAAAAAGCGATTTATGGCGTCTTGATACGGCGTTTCGGATGACAAATATTCGCTTTTTATGGTCTGTAATTCCGATTCAAGTCTGTGTTGCAATTCTTCTTCCGTTATGTTCATCGCACTGAGGCTGGCTATGGCTTGTATTGCTGTATTTTTAAATTCGCTGTCCATATCAAATTTCAGTGTCCTAAAGTAGAAGTCTACTGTCTTGATGACAAATAGTGGCCAGTGTTCAGTGTCATTTGAAATCACCAAATCGACGAAAAAATCGGTTGTGATATTTTCTCCATTGAGGACGAAACCATAGACAGACACAAAATTGTAGTTGTCATCGTACTCAGTATGAACAAGACGACCATCAATGTCGACATCGTACAATTGTGTATACCACAGTTCGGACGCATAGATACTCTCGACCGAAATGCAAAATGTCGGTTGAATCGGTGATGTCATCGTCTTGTTGAAATTCATGGAAAGGACGGTTGTTGTCGGTTGATTCAAAAAGTCACTCAGAAGAGCGATACTCATGAGGACGGTTAAAATGACGCCTGCGATAAAAATCCCCGCCCAGAATATCTTTTCAAATGTTTTTCCAAGCGTGCGCTCAGATCGAGCGGAGACGAGCGTGTTCTTTAGTTCTTCCAAGCGCGCATGTCGAGATTTTTTCGGTCGGTTTAAGGCAGAGTTGTTTTGTAGACCTTCGGATATTGTCGTCATTTTGATTTTAGCTAAATTTGAATCATTATTTGACAAAAGTTTGAAGTAATTTTTTCTGTTGGGCAGGCCAATATTTAGTGGAGGAGTTGGAACATTTTCACCGCATTTTCACCGAAACATTTTCAATTGGGTTTACACCGGATTGAATATGATTTTTCGGTTTGGGCGTTTATGCGTCCCCCCAAAAAGCCTCCCCTCAAGCCGGTATGTGTGACTGTCCACTGAACGGCAAAATAGCCTGCGCTATTTGCGAAAGTGCAAGGTCATGACAAGCCCGATTACCGAAATTCAATGCAGTACTACGTACATTCGGGATATATCCCTACGGGATATTGCAAATGCGGCAATGCAGATCATTTATAAAGAATTAAATAATTTGTGCAACAATTTCACCTCACTGTGTCAATTCATGAAACAAGCATGATTTCAGCACTATTTATGAAAATGCATACTTGTATTTGAAAACTGGGGAGTTATAACTAAGGTACCCCTTCTGGTCAATGCCCATCCCCCAACTTCCTAAGTTCTTGACCTGAGCGCATAGACCCCTCCCCCAGGCCGAAAATCGCAGAAGCATTGGATAATATGCTGCTTCGTAGAAAAAACTTTCATTCAGGAAACACGAGCGATGCTCGCATCTTATCAAAAGTCGAGCGATAAACCTGAATCATAAGAGCTTTTGTAGTCAGCTGATGCTTCCAAATCAACTGATTGACTACGAGCTATATATACTTTCGACAAATGTTGAATTTTCCATTCATCCGTCATATTCGGTCGGATTAGCGATAGAACCTCCGCATCACGCGCAAGTGCACATTGAACACATCAAATATGCATCCCATAATTAACCGACGGTATCTGTTAGAAAATTGACCTTTAGACATTTATTAACAATTTCGGGATGCAAAACTAAGTTTTAAAATACTTTCCGTCGCGTTTGTTGTTGACGACGTACGTAGACAGAGAAATAAAATACTCTTCACTGTTATTTGAATGCAATGATTCAGATTTTGGGACAGGCAAGGTCGTGCCAATTGCTCGAGGTGAGTGCAATCCATTTGGCACGGTAGAGGGTTAGAGGGAACGGGTGTGCTTTCTGTCCGGAAAAAAACCGGATAAGCTACCCAATGAACTGGAAAATAGATTTTTCGGTAGACATGTGCTCTGAATATTTTCTAGGGGATATTTGAGGTGTACTAGACCTACTGTATACCTCGATTCTGGAGGCGGTATGGTCATTCTAAAGGGTATCGAGTCTCTTGGAGGTACCTACCTCCCCATCTTCTCCCCCGAGCGCATGTATGCTTTTCGGGGATAACTTGTTATCATACCTGTAACCAGAGGGTATTCTATATGTACCCCCCAACCCCCTCCCATAGGTGTATTTTGGGTCCTAGGTGGGGGGAGTCGGAACTCCAAAACCCAAAATCCGAGGTGGATCGGAGACACAAATCGTAAAATCCGAGGAAAGTCGGAAATCCTAAAAATTTGCATATGCAAATTAGGCAAAATTACGGTATTTTGGCTCAAAATGCAGTATTTTTTGGCCTAAAATACCGTATTTCCATATCGACCGAATTTCAAGGGGGTCGGAAATCTGGCCCTTCAGGGGGTTGGGGGGGTAACCCCCCAAGTACACCTATGCCCCCTCTCACCCATTCTCGGCCGAAAACCAGAAAAGCACAGGAGAAAATGGCACTTCGGAGAAAAAGGGGCGAAAATTTTTTTTCCACTTTCCACGTACCAAAATTTGCTTACGGTAACACCCTCCCTGGTCCTGGATCCTTCTTGCAGGTATGCTTGTTATGGTCACGCAGTGACGAAAAAAATTTGTTGGACGACCCCCCTCCAATACTCTGGATACCTACGCATACAGTACCCCTGGGGTTCCGGCCGGCCGGCCAGGGGGGGACTGCATATAGCTTAATCCCCCCTCCGGTTACAGGTATGGTTGTCAATATCCATGATACAAGCGCAAACGGCTGCCGATGGCATTGTTACAGGCCCGGAACAAGGGTCGGGGACGGGCCCTGGGCCATATTTTCTGGGGACCCCTACACCAATGTTTGAGCTTATTAATAAAGTGAGCTCAAACATTGATAAGATGCTCCATACAGAATTAGATGCTCAATACAGAATTAGATGGTTTGATTGCTCCATACAGAATTAGATGGTTTGATTGACTATGACATTATAAGTTGATTACAGGTAACTGCAGTTATCCAGTTTGATACTGGGCGCCTGGGTGACGTCTGGCTGTTGTGCATTGCCAAGAGCAAACATACCGGTAACAGATGGAAGTTTTAAGCATCTTGTGCAAACATGAACTCTACTAAAGGCATTTTGTGGTCAACAGAATAAGGACGCTGCTCAATGTAGCGGCCCAGATTTGTTGTTAGGCACACGTAGGATTGTCAGATTTTAGATGTAGAAACGTAGGAGATTTATCCCAAAATAGGAGATTTTTTGAGATTTGACCAGAATTGGGATCGAGAGCTTTATCATTTAACTGCCTTGGCTCAGGATAGGTCTGTTTTATCCATTGCTTGTCTTATTTTTTGAGCCTCCAAAGTAGGAGTATTCCACTGCCAGTAGGAGGGTTCGCAACCCAAGTTTTATAGTTCTTTGGAATTCAGCATTTATTTATGGACAAATATTTGAGTAATCGCGTTCCGCGCAGATATATACCAATCTAAAATTAAGTAGGTCACGCCTATAACTTTTTACTGGAAGCTTCGCGTGTTCTGAAACCTGTCTTAAACGCTTAGTTAGCTCTGATTTACTTCTGAAATGCGCCGAATTCATGCCTTGCACTTAGCACAAAAATAAGGCTACATAGAAACCAAGATGTACATGGTATACGCCTGTCCCGTAACTGATTAATATTTGAGCAATAACCAAGCCTGACAACTTCATGCAGCACCCTTTTAAATTTAAAAAACTTGACTTAATTTTTTTGAAATTCTTTCACGACGGAGATTTTTCGTTTCAATTTTTAAGCCAACTACTGTTACAAGCCAAATCTAAAGTCATGCGAGGTTGGTGGAGCGTTCTTCTACTTGCTGGAATATTGTATTCCGCAAAATCAGCAGAATTTTACGAAATGCAGAATGACGAAGGGGACAACGACGAAATGGAAAACGAAGGTGAAGCAATCGGCATACCGTTCTGTACCTTCTAATAGAACCAGAGTTAGACTTAGGGGAGAGCCCCCAGCTGAACATGGCTACCCCCCAAACAAACCTGAAACGCTGGTCTGAGGTCAGCTACATGCTGGTGAACGACGATCGGGGGGGGAGGTCACCGGGGTACGGTAATTCACGTGTCGGGATTTTGCGCGCGAAATTCAAAATCTCTTTTTTTTTTGCCGCCTTCGGCCGCAATCTAAGAAGTGGACCCTTACCTCTTAACGGCCGCTTCGCGGCCGAGGTCCATTCTATCCAGTGCTTGTCCGGTCTGGAGAAAATATTTTCAGTTCGTGGCAGCATATAGTTTGAATCAGGGCGACCAGTCGGGGCAACAAATTACGGTAGCTAACGCAAACATAAGTACTGTAAGGTCAGAAATGGTGGGTGGGATTAATATTGGGTGTTCCAGCCAGCAGTTGCCATTTTGCAATGCATCTGATACTGTATCGATTCGTTTTGGTGGGATTAATATTGGGTGCGCCAACGAGCACCCAAAACAACCAATATTAATCCCACCCATTATTTAAGACCTTTACAGTATTGATTTTTGGGCACCTGCGACGACAACACAAAACATAGTACTATCGATTTACATGCTATAATGCTGAAGCAAAACACCCTCCGACTGATTCTCCTGTGGTCGATAATAAGCAGAATCTTTGCATCGTGAGAGCAAAATGTTTGCCGTTTTGAGTGGCACACAATTTTTGCTCGATTTGTGCTCTTCAATTTCAGTGAGCCATTTTTGCCATTTGAAAATCGAAACTTTGTTTCAAGGAAATCTTTTCTGAGAAGAAGGAAAGGAAAACAGAAAATAAGCACCCTCGCTGCTCCAGTTATTCCGCGCAGTACCATATCCGTCTCAAAGCCACTCACTGACTTTGATGAGCCATATCTCAGTGACTGTGTGACTGCAAAATTTCTGCAAAAAATTTCGAAAAATTCTCAGAAGCTTATGAATACAAACTGCTCTGTTTCAACTTAATCAGTAGGAACCTAGCGAAATATTTCAAAATTACAAATGTAATCGGGGACTTTTAAATCACCATATACAATGGGAATTTTGACTATTTTATTATAGGACTTGATTGCGGCGGTCCGAATTCAAACAAAGATTAAAATGATGGTGACATTAAAAGTATAATTAGTTTGTTAACGGGTCGGGGTTCTGGAACAGTTGGGGTAATGAATATGTGCTTGGCTCTTAATGTGGGTCGTCATTTTGCAGTCGAGAGTGTTCCGACGCTGTTGATTGGCACAAGCTCTGCGCCAGCGGCTATCCTTCAGACAGATGCGATTGCCTATGCTGATGTCACGACAGTGCTTCCCACAAATTCTACAACAAAAGGACAAGAATCTTGTAGCATTGCTTATGACAGTCGGTATCATCACTACTTCGTCTGGAGTGACCTGCAGGGTGAGAGTGAGAGTGTCGTTTCAGTTGAAAATCATTATTCCTCAATACCTGCTGTATGGGTTTCGGTTCAGGCTTAAAAGCGGTGGAGCAAGGACTCAGGGCCGTGCCACCGGTCTGGGACGCCAGGGGTCATGGTAAGAGGAGACCCTTACCTTCAAATTGGACCCAAAATGATAAGGGGGGACCCTTCTCTCTTTTTTCGCGGCTGGGGGGGGGGACGTACGCCTCCCCCCATGTTCCTTCCCCTGAGCACGCCTCTGGCTGATATCGATACCAATATCAGTAATCTGTAATTTTGAAAATATCGAACATCGATACCAACTTCAAACTTAACATACTACACCGACACATCTGTAGTAAAACTTGACCAACAATTTTTAGGACACGCTATTCGAACCAATAAAATCTTCGGTTTGAAAATAGATGAGGAAGAGATTTACTCCGCTGCTGCTCCTGCTAAGACTGCGAATGAAAAAAGAGAGCCACAGGCATTAGCGGTTGATTGGTCGTCTAGAAACGTCTATTTCATCAACTGGGGCACAAAACAAATTGGCGTTATTAGTCTGAACGGACTCTACCACAAATATTTGACGTACAAAGACAGTGTAGCCCAAATGCATGCTTTGGCACTTGATTTTGAAAATCGGTAAGTGCATTTGTGAATTTTTTTTACAGTTGATGTCAGAAACATACATTACAAATCAAATAATGGATAACTGTACTGTATACCTTTGGCATAAGTTGTCAATATCGCAAGTGCAAGTGATGTCTTGCACGGTAACAGTAACACTTCCAGTGGCAGGCTGGAGCATCTGTTACCACGGAAATGAATAGGATTAGAGGCCCTCTAATGTCTAGCATCCAACAAACATAAGATTAAATGGATTTAGGCCAAAATAAAGGTTTCGCTACTGTACAGTACACCTACAGCTACAGCTCTGTAAATTGTGTTATCTGCCTTACTTTCGATCAAAGATATCAACCCGAACTATGGCCAAGAAGAAGTCGAGCATTGCGTTTCGCATGATCTATAAATTTATTGAATCATCTGAGACTTAAAAAATAACAAAAGGTCCTTTCTTTCATAGAATCGCAACACATTAGTTACAAAATAATTTCAAGAATCTGACGTTTTAATATTAGACACAGACATGGGTACGGGTTTGGCCGAGGGGGGGAGGATTTGGTTGGAGAAGGGGTTTTTTGGGTAAAAAACTCCCTGCCCCGATCTGGCGGCCTTTTTCACCAAAACCTCAAATTTTTTTCGCCACTATGTGGCGAAGAAACAAAAACCCCTTACCCGATTTCTTTTTGAGGTTTTTGACCTCAAGGGGGTTTAAAACCCCCAAAACCCCCTTGCCCATGTCTGATTGGACATAATATAACTTCAAAAACAATTTAACCTACAACATTCATTATAGAATTTGAGATAAAGCTTGAAAATTTTGGTGTTTTTAAACGTGTGCAATACGTGTACAGAAACATGTACTGTCGGTTGAGTTTCTTTGTACATGTAAATAAAGGCTGGAAAAGTTTTCTCTTTTAAAAACGTACATAATTCTTGTTTGCTCTTTACTGATACTGATTTATTTCAAGACATGTGTTCTTCTCGAGATCAGAATATCGGGCCGGTCGACATGAAGAGGTAATCGGGCGCGTTGACATGGACGGTTCGAATTTGATTGACTTTTTCGACCTGAACGGCAGCGAACTACACGTGCTCGCCGTTCTCCCAAAACGACGCCAGCTCTGTTGGGTAGACAAAACTTTCGTGCATCAAGCTTTCGTGTACAAGATTTGGTGCATCGGTCTGGACCAGAGCCATAAACGTCTCGTTTATGAACACCAAGACCTCGCAAACCTCAAAATATGGACTGTGTACAACGAGCGCATCTACTGGACTTCAAAAACAAGGCCAGTCCATCACTCCAGTTCAGTTCTCGTATTTAGTCTAAGTATTGAAGTTTGCGGCGTTTAACGCGTGAAACCCACTACCATTCTATGATTAAGGCCCAATTATACCTATAAAAACCGCAGATTCCGAATCTGCGGATAGATTGACCAAGAAGACTGATTCCGCAGATTGGCGTCTGCGGATTTAATCTACAGACTCAGTCTGTGCGGTATGTTCACATTGCTATCTGCCCACCATATGATCAACCTATCTAACCATTACCGTACTACGTACGCCGCAACGCAACGAACCGTATACCAAGAGAGGAACTATCTAACCAATGCGATAAAATTTATTGTCAGACGGATTCGATTTTAATGCTGAACATTCGTCAGTAAGAGAACAGGAGCAAACAATCAAGTGAACCAATAAAAGGGTCAGGAACTAGCATATCATACAGAGGACCGGTTCGTGCCTCAAGTTCATTTCGAACAGACGATGACTACCTCACTTCCTCGCATAAAACTCGTGTTCTGCATCCAATAAACTGTTGCATTTGCTCTTGTCAAATATCTGGTCGAATCATTAGGTAAAGGTCACTTGAGTCACTTTTTGCCATTTACATTCCATTTCATTCAAAATGCGACTTGACATTTCACGGAGATTGCACCCTGAATAACTATCTGTGGCGTATATGCGTTGTAGTTGGTTAGATAGATTGGTCAAACCTCTGCCTACTGGCATCTCGCGCGCTCACATGTATCCCTCTCTGTACCTTGCGATAAAAATCACTCAGAAAACTTTTGTTGGACTATTCGATCAAAATATTTCATGCCAAAGGGAAAAATTAATTATTGACTTCAATACCGTATGATCTGCTACTTTTGTTGACTTTCTAAAAAAAATTCGGACAGACAAATGTCCTACACCATTCGAAAGAGGAAACTGAAATTAGAATTTAACTGATTTTCTTATTTTTTTAAAAATCACACGATTTCATATTAAATTTTGAAGCCGCAGTCGGCGCCCCAGTCTGCGGATTTATTGAATCGATTCAATGTCTTCAATCTGCAGATTGAGTCTGCAGATTGGCCAATCCGCGGACTGAATCTGCGGATTTTTCGAGGTATTTAAGAGTGAAAAAAGTAGGGAAGAATGAAAATAAAGAATAATAAAAGTAAGGGAAGGGAAGGAGAAGCTATGTTTGGGCCTTTAAGTCATCGCAACTCCCGCTTCGACTTCGAAAAATCACGTCATCTATTTCGTGCATTATAAGCAGTGTTTTGCATTGAATTGTTCGGTCT
>JAQGCX010001593.1:0-10622 GCA_034700205.1 Plectus parietinus
CTATGTTTTACGTGGCAAAAGTGACAGGTTTGCCTTGATGGGACTGAAATATCGCAAGACACCTCGCGACATGACTAATTGCACTTGGCACTCACAGGAGAGCACGTCGAATTCGAGATATGTGAGAAATCGAACAGACTCCACCACGGGCCCAATCAGATTCTCAAACGTCTGAATCTGGTTCAGCAAGTAGTCGAACACCACCGCCGGATGTATGTGACTCAGTTTGCCGATTTGTCGACCAATGATCTTTGTCGTCTCCTTGCTCAATCGTCTGAAATAACTCAACTGTGTGGCGACCACCCTTACAGCGGAATAGTATAGTCAGAATTTTTCCAACGATTAACTGGAAATCGATCAAACACCCTGCAATTGAATGTCGCGCGCCGTCAAAATCCAGAATTCATAGTATTGAGTATCATTACTTCGTATGATTTAAATCCATTTCTAGTAAACGTCCCACAACGATATTTAGTCACTATTGCAAATTCTGGGGTTACGGTGCTTTCTACAGTACGCTTTTCAGCGTCAAAGAATAAAGTATAAAGATTACTTGACAACGTAGCGCGTTTTGCCGATCACTCGACCGCGCCGCAGCAGCAATCCAGGATGACGTAGTGTGTGAATACTCTTCCACCGACCGTAAAAACGGTAGCGCAGTGTGTAAGGGAACTGCGAGAGCAGCAGCCATAGCTCATCCGCCAGCGCAGAATTGCCGTCGGACAATGTCAGCGAAGGCACCAGCACTTCATCGCACAAATCGATCAGCAGTGGACTGACTGAAAGAAGCAAACTGCTGGAATTCATACCTGTAACCAGCTGGGGTCTAGCTGGGGTTACCCTTCCTTCTTGCAAACCCCAGCTAACTGTTGTGCCACCCTCCCCCGCCCTAGGCCGCCGAAAAAAGGTAAATTTTTTGAATTTTGCTAAATCTTGACAGAAAAATACGTTACCTTTCCCACAGCTGACCTCAGATCCCAGTTACAGGTAAGTTTTTGGGGGGTGGTTGGGGAGGGGTTAACCCCCCCCAACCCTGACCGAAGTGGGCAAAATGGGCGAAATTTTGTTAACCCCCCTGTTAAGCCCAAAAAATTTGCATAAAATTACGGTATTTTTGGACGGGAATACAGTAACTTTATGCAAATTTATTTGGGTACGGTATGTTAACCCCCCCCCTACTTTTCGACCCGAACACACCTCTGGGTATGCTTGAATTGCTCAACAGCAGACCACGACATTCTCTGCACAAACGGCGACGAAACAGTCACCAATAACTCACTGCGATTAAATTCCACCAATTCGGGGTCGAAGCTGCACCCGTCAGCAATGTCGTTAGGACTGTTCTTCTCCACGATCGTTTTCTCCATGAAAAATGCGGACACCAACCGGATCAGTTTGGTCATGACTAATGGTCGATACGCCAAGTTGGGACCCAAATAGCCGAGGACCGGCAAAAGGTCGTCGGCCAAGTCTTTCCAAGAATTCGCCTGTAACGCAACATTGGACTAAACTTGAGCAAACCGTACAAACCGAAGAGAAAGTCGCCATTTCTTGTATGGTGTTCGGCCGTCGCCTGGAACTGCTACGTCGAGGTAGATCAGTACATAGTCGATGCTCTGGGCATTTCCTAAACGCAGTGCGTATTGGCAACGAAACAAACGCTTGGTTGGCCTACTCTCGGTACAGGGATTCGGTCGCAGCGCCAATCATGTCGATGATAGCAGTAGCGATTCGACGACTGAAGCAATGAAATAGTGAGAATGAAATGGGAAGAACGATTCTCACGAGGAATTGACGGCATAGTACTCCGGCAGCCGATCGAGCAACTGTTTCGCCAGCGTCCAATCACCGATCTCGAGTAGAGCGCAAGTCAGACCTAGTTTCTGATTCTCCGCCAATGTATCAGACTGAAAACACTTCATAACACACCATCATAGCAATCCTATACTCATCATTTTTTTGAATGGTTAACCGAAAATACAGAATTCATTGAATTGAGTATCATTACTTCGTATGATTTAAATCTATTTTCAGTAATTGCCTCCCAACGATATTTTATCGCATTACAGATCACGAATTCTGGCTATACGGTGCTTTCTACAGTAGTCTCTTTATCGTCAACGAAATTATGAGTATACAAATTATGAGGGAAAAGAAGCAGTACTCACATCATCGTCCGCCGCGTCGGCGTCTTGGTTTGCAGTGACGACGGCGAACGCAGTGCCCGAAGGAGGCGGCACGTCACCCGTCGCGACCGAAGACTCTGCCACGGCCGCGGAAGACACGACTTCCGCTTTCTTCGCACGCTTACCCGCATCATCCATTCGCTTCTTGTGATCGTTCATCAAATCGTCAAGTTTCGGAGTCAGCTAAACATACGGCTTAACATATTGTCGAAAAACATGATTAATAGATTCGCTAAATTAAGCATTCGTGAAATAGAATTCATGCATGAAAGATGGAAGATGGGCAAATAAACTTGAAACTGACGTAGGAACATAGAGAATGTAGATCCAATAGATTTTCGTGACACAGTAACCCGGCGACCTTGTACAATGAATCTGGAGTCCGCGAATCAGACTTGCTCTGCAAGAAAGCTACCGTGTGCAAATACGTGTCTTTCTCGCCGTCTCACATGATAGAAGGTGAACTTGAACCCAAGAATGTGGCAAACGTCTTCAGCGCTCGCTCGAAACTCCTTCAACAGAGCGCAGAAGAACGGCGACCGTTCGGGACAGCATTCGAAGCATTCGAGAATGATATCGAGTACGCGATTGGGGTCGAGGTTGAATTGCCCTGAAGCGGCACAGTGATGGTTCGCCTTCAAGCGCGTCTCATCGCGTACCGATCAGACAGCGCACTCTGCCCAGTGCGACTGCCCCTCCTAAGTTGTCGTTGAAGTCCGTCAGCTCCGTCAGCAACTTCGCATACCCCTCACTCTCTTCTCGAAGCAAATTGAACTTCAGCTGCTTGTAGCTGCAATTCCACAGCTCAAATAACTCACAAGCGAATGATTCACTCAACGTACAACAATCGGGTTTTCGTTTTGACTAAGCGCGATTTGGTTGTCTGCTCGGAGGCGCCCACAGTGTCGAGTTCGAGCTTGAGCACATCGTCGGGAATGAGCGTACCAGAGACGAGTTTCAGCAGCGCTTCCAGTCGCTTCTTGTCGTTGCCGGCCGCGTCACCCAACTCCGCTTCGGCGTCAACCACTTGCAGAACGTCGAGCAGAAGAGATGGAAGGTCGGGGTGCTGCAGCTAAAAAATATGATGCAATGAAAATGAAACAATTCTGCAATACTTGTCAGATGCTAACAGATGCCATTTGCGGACTAACATAGTTATCTGCTTTTCCAAATTTCATAACTGAGAGAATAAAACAAACCGTCAGTTCCTTGAGCTGTGTAGCAACCAAGTCTGGCTTCAGCGAACCTGCCACTGCGTCTCGACACAACCGCAACAGTTTGAAATGAAGCGACTGCATTGTCCACTTGTTCAAAATACTCAATTCAGCCCATCAGCCAACATCCTTTGTCAACGATCTACAAAATGAACCAAGTAGATTATGGAGATCACAATTTTCAGAAAAATATCCGTCCTCGTTTCGTCGGTGTGTCTACTGTAGTGTTATTTTCACATCAACATCAATGCGCCGCCCTTTATCAGTCGTTCGCGTTGGGATATGGAATTTGCATTAGATTACAATTCTGAAAGTGAAGAAGTTAATCTAAAAAGCAACCAAACAATCGGTGAGACAGTGTTTACTCGTGTGAACAACTGAGCGTGATACGAGGAGAGGGTGAGTAGTGGGATGACAGTAGCAAGGTATGCATGTCTAGGCGACGAGCTCGTTGCGGAAAAAGTGCCGGTGATCGATGCGGAACGAGAAGTCGACGCAGGTGAGGGGCGGCGCGGCGTTGTGCAGTATGCACCACGACCCGTCCGTCGTCTGCTCAACGGCCACCATGGCGCAGAACGGGTAGTGCAGCGCGCTCTCGTCCAACTGCGCGCGCGTCGGCGTCTCCTGGTCGATGCCGAGCAACGAGCGCGTCGTCAAGTCCACCGTCGGCGCGTGTCCCACCACCAGCATCGTCCCCAGTACCTGCGCGACCAGCCAACGAATCACCTGCAATCAGTTGCTCAGGGTCGGGGGCGGCCCACCGAACTGCTGCATGCGCCGCGTGAACAGTGTGGGCGTCTCCTGCAGGCCGCACAGGGCGTCGACGGTCAAGAGCGGCTTGTAGGAGATGTTGACGGGGTAGCCGAGCTCGAGCAGCTGCTGGGGCGAGAAGAACTTGAGCGCCTCGTACCAGTCGGCCAAGTCGAACAGGCTCGGATCGATGCAGATGCGCACGGGCTGGTGGGGCCGCTTGAGCGCCTTGAGCAGACCGATGGCCGTCTGCACGCAGCTGAGCGCGGGGGAGCTGACGATCAGTACGGGACACACGTGGTTGACGTGTAGTCCGCGGCCGACCATCTGCGCCGTCATGTTGCTCATCTCGGTCAGCTGCGCGTAGTCGGCCGTCGGGCGGCCGGGCAGCGCCAACGGCTGGTTCAGGTCGCACGGTCTGTAGTCGCCGCTCTTGAACGCCTTGCTTAGCCAGTCGGCGAACACGACGTCCATGCGCTCGACGTGCCGCATCACCAGCACGCGCTTGCCTCAAACATTCTGTCCGCACATCCACAAACTCTGCGCTGTACCTCTGTGCTAATGGTGTGCCGACCATGCGAGCACCGATGGCGCTGTCCTGCGTCTGGCTCAGCCGGGTGTCGCTCGTGTTCGTCAGCTGGGTGTGGCTCTACTTGGTCAACTAAGTGTCGCTCGTCTTGCTCAGCTGGGAGTCGCTCGCCCTGCTGCCGGCGGACATGGACGTGGTCGAGTTGAAGGATGTGCCGCTGGTCGTGGGGCCGCTGCCGGCGGACAAGAACGATGCTGATGAAGGGCTCTTGCTGCTGTGCAATGAGCCGAAGTAGGGCGCACTGACGCCGGTCGTCGAACCCAAGCTGCTGATCGTGCCGGAGGAGTAGGGCACGCTGGTCGTCGAAGCCGAGGTGTTGATGGGGACAGTGCCAGTGAACAGCGACATGATGCTCGGCTGGGGAGTGAAGCCTCAATGATGCTCAGTCGGGGCGACCATCGTAGAACTGGACGTCGAGGCGACCGCTCGGTAGGAGAAAATGAACAACGATTAAACACACTGCCTTATTGGTCGCTTGTGTGTCATCGAAAAACGATCAGTTTTCAAGTGTTTTTCCAGTTTAATTTCTGTTCGATCGCGTTATTTTGTTCAAGTAGTTGTGGAATTGAGCCAAACAACGACTTTTGTGAAAAACGCGATTTGCGCTCAATGTGCAATTTGAAAATTGAAAATTGGGAAGCTTTGGAGCGTTGATTTGGCTGCTGATTGCGCCTTCGGAAGCTTCAAACATTGGCGCAGCTGTTTCGGTGATAAGACAAATGGGCTTTTTGTTAAGTCAACCGAAGAAGCGCTGGGGCTCGGGCGTCTCTCCCGGCTGGCATCTTTTTTCGCCGCCAATTCGCGCCGCCCTCTGCCGGGTGGGTCAGCAGCACTTCAACTCTTCCGCAGGCGAAATGCGGTGGTTCCGGGTCATCCCTCTCGCCGCCTTTTGTCTCATCGTTGGCTCGACCGACGTGGAAGGTTCGGGCGGCGGCGACGGTGAGCAGTTCCTTTCCGTCGAGAGTGACGCTCCAATCGGCCACGACGCTTTGCTCGACAGCGTGCTGGATCGCATTGTCAGCTTCCGACCGAACCCTTTCAACAGCACGCTGCAGCTCGAGCTCGTACGCGCCGAGGAGGAACTGTTTCGCGGCCGACTCGGACTCACACTCTGGCTCCATCAAGTATGGCGCGACCCCAGCTACGCGTTTCCCGCAAAAACCACCATCCAGAGACTCAAGCTGCCGCTGGAAGTACTTCTGCCCAAGGTTCCCACGCCGCAGGCGGTCGTCAAGAATGCGCTGTATTTCAAAGAGCATCGTACGCCTATGCTCAACGGATTCGTGACATTGGACGCAAACGGAACATTCTCCAGCCATCTCAAAGTCACTATTGATTTGCCTTGCGTGAAAAACTTCGGTGTGACAGAAGAGGTATCGGACGATGCGTTCCCAGTGTGCGCTCGAGGCCAATTGGCGAAAACGGACTTTCGTTACGGGGAGACGACGTGCGAGTTGCGCTTCGGGAGTTATGCTCGAGATCAGACGATGCTGGGGCTGCAGTGGCACTACAACGCGATTCTAACACAGACGGTGCCCTGCACAGGTGGCGGCAAGATGGTGAATGCGTGCCGTGTGCGCGAAACGCAAACGCTTCGACGAATGACGGTCAGTCTTCCTTCTTACAAACAAGCCCATGTGTACAACTCACAATCAATTCACTATTCAGGAATTCGCCGGCGACAAGTACGACGAACTCGTCGCGTGCTTCATCGTCGACTTGTTCCATTCGAAGACGTAGTCGCCGCGATCGGATGTACACTGTGATTCTAGCTCGTGATGTGGTGTGTGACGCGCATGTCGACCGTGTCAGCCGGGCAGCTGTGCGTGTAAATCGCTGCCACGCCGGTCACTTATCAGGCGGCGAATGCTGCCAGGAACACCTGTGCAAGGTGGACGCACGCAGCCACGCCGCCAACCAATGAAGGCGGCGCGGGCGCGACGGGAGACCGCAAACGGTAGCGCCTAATTGCTCATAAGTGCCGACGACAAATACAATCGGGCGTGGAGGTGCACGGCCAATCCATCGGCGCCCTTCCGCTCTGAGCCCAGCGCTGCTAATATTCGCATATTGCCGTGGCAGGAGGGCCTCGGCTGTCACCGTCGCCACACACCGCTGTTTGCCTATGCTGATGAGCGGCGCGCGCACGCTTGTGTGACTTTTGACAGGTGTATTGTGGTCGGTGGGCGATAACCGTCGCCGACAGTCGGCGCGCATTGGCCTAGTCGAACCTGCGTGTCGTAGCGTCGGCTACACCGCCAATTACCGCTGCGCCAGTCATTAGCACGTGTTGTGCACGCGTGCTGTCTGGAGAAAAGTGACGCGTCGGGGGGATCGTGTCACGCGAGCTCTCAGCATCCACCGATGATTAGACCGTCTATCCGTCGAATCGTCCTACCCGACGTCCGGGCGGCGGTGCCGTTTGGCGTGAGCTTTCCGGCAAAACTAGATACGTTGCAAAGTTTTGTTCGTTTGGCTCGCGTTGATCGCGCCGCTGTACACGGGTCCGGTCGATCGCCAGGGTTTTGTTTCCCTAAGGCGATCCGATGTCGACAACGTCTGTCGGTTCGCCGCAACAGTTTACAGTGGTCACGGGCGCGCAACCATGCTGTCTAGTTGTGCAGTTTTTCTCGTCGCTTGTGTGATGATTGCATCGTCGTCAGATGCCGATTCAGATGTGCCCGTCGAGGAAGAGTCACCGGAGGGTGAGTAATCTCAGTGGGTAGTCGTAATTGGCATTCCCGGAACAAAAGCTATGCAGCGATCGTGAACAAGACGTACGTTGAACGACAGACGCAACTGCATTTGGACATCTTCAAGAACTACGACAAGCTCGTGCGACCCATTCGCAATACTTCGGCGCCGATGCAGGTGGCCATACACGCGTATCTAATGCACGTAGTCGTCGACGCTAATCAGCAGACCATTGAAATAAACGGCCACTTCTACATGGTACTGCGGGGAGGCTTTCGAATAGAACGGGTCCCATTGATCCCGTTGAGCTTGCAGTCATGGACAGACGAGTTCCTCACCTGGGATCCGACGGCCTACAATGGCGTACGAACGACGATTGTCAGACAGTGGGAGATTTGGCAGCCCGAACTACGCATCGCCAACAGGTCTCTCACTCTCAACGAATCTCATGCAGCACCGAGTTCCCTTTGCATTTCAGTGCCGCTGGCGTCAACTCGTACTACGAAATATCGAAATGGTCTCACGCAGTTCTCCAATCATCTGACAAGAAAACTACTCGCGTAGATCTCTGGCCAACGTTCTCCATCAAGCTCGGATGCGCTTTCGACTTCACCGCATACCCATATGACATCCAGGTACGTTGCGCACCACAGAATCAAAATCATTCTTTTCATCGCTCTTTAAGAAGTGTCCGCTGGTACTTTACACCACCAAGCGAATGGTGGAGGTGGAATTGACCACCTACTACGGAGTTCAACCCACAGTCGTATTGGGTAAGCCATGATCCACATAGAAAGTGTCCTCCGCAATGTGATAATCGCGTTAGGCTGGGGTGAGCAGGGGGCGAAGAGACATATCAGCGACTGGGAACTAACGCAAGTGACGACGGAGATTTCCTACTTCAACATGGGCAAGTACACCAAGGAGCGACCGACGGATGCTCGCGAACTGGAAAACTCGTGGACGATGATGTACACGTGGATGACGCTGCGACGCCACGCTCCGCACTTTGGCGTGTGCGTGGCCCTGCCGGGCGTCATCTCGGCCTTCCTGAACTGCGGGAGTTTCTGGACGCGCAAAGCGGACTACGGTATCTATGTGCTGATCGCGAATCTGTTCGTGGAGGGCATCTTCACCAGGGACCTCATCATGCAACTTCCTCCGAGCATCGGGGATCCGCCGCGCATCGGTCAGCAGCGCTCATCACACATTTTTTTGGCTAATTTGTGCTCGTTTAGTGCGCTACTCAGCGTTCAATCTGGTCCTCACACTGCTCGCCATACTGGTTCAGTTGTGGACCAAGTCGCTGAAACGAAAAGAAGGTCCATTGCCAGCCTGGTTCGTACCGATCGTCAACCTCAGTTCGCGCATTCCATGGAAGCTATCGGCTAAAACAGTCAAAGTGACTGCGAACGGAATACCGTCAGTGGTAACAACTGCTCCTAGTGAAGCGAATGTGGAAAACCCAGAAGAGCCGGTCGAAAAGTCCAATGGCGATGTACTGTTGCCTTCCTATAAAGATGAGTGGGTGACGCTAGCGGCGGTTTTGCGCCTGCTGTTCGCGTTCGCTTACTTTTTTGTCTATTTCATTCTCGTGCTCGTCTTGCTGACATGATGACTGCCTTAAAAGCATCTGCTACAGTAGTCTAAACTCGCGATAGTGCATTGACTGATGAGGCATAGCATAACGTATGTGCTTTGGTTTGATTCACTCGATGCATTTCGTTTATTACATCTGCGTTAATATTCATCTAGCTTTCGTGATTCATTAGAGTGAGAAAATTATAATATTAACAATACATGGCCAGTGATCGACCATTCGTCTAACGTTTAACACGCAACATAAATGTCATCCGTCGCGAAGAAGGCACTAAATAAAAGGTTTCACAAACACAAATCAGTTTCATGACCCAGATCAAGGCTGAAAAAGACAATGAAATAGGAAGTTCGGTTGAATACCCATCGTAGAATCTCCCAATGAAATGTGCTGAGCAAAGCAAGCACCGATTGCAATATGACACCGTGTTCATTTCTCGTCGCCGATGCGTTCGCCGCCCACGTAGATATTCTTGTAGAAGAGATTGCCTCTTTCGTTCTGTTCCATCTCAATCGATTCGAACAGTGCTTTGAAGTTGCCAGCGCCAAAGCCCTGAAAGAACGATCAAAAGAGTTAAACCGACGATTTTCATTCATTTACGATACCTGGTGATTATGCCGTTGAATAACTTCCAGAAACACAGTCGGTCGATCTTGACACGGCTTCGAGAAAATTTGCAGAAGATAGCCGTTGTCGTCGTAATCGATCAGAATTTGCAGCTTTTGCAGCTGAAAAAACACAATTAATAATGAGACCACTTGACACCACAATTACCGTGTCCATGTCTTCAGTGACAGTAATCTTGGCCGACTTCAGTCGTTCACGAAGCTGGTCGTAATACGAGTTCGGAATGCTCAGGAATTCCAAACCTAATAAAAGTAGTTGATTTTGAAATGTTAAAAATGATTAAAGATAAATCAGGAGAAAGTGCAAGTAAGGAGCAATTAGGTAATCGCGATGATCGCGTGAACAGACCTCGTGCACGGAGAGCCGTGATCGCACTAATGATGTCTGAAGTGTTCAGCGCGATATGCTGCACGCCTGCACCACCGTAGTAATCGACGTATTCCTGACAAAATTGAGCATGTGAAAATGTCATTCAGTCCATTGCAATTAAAGACCAGCGTATAGTGTGCAAATAAGACAACTCCTTCTTATACAAAAACAATAAGTCTTCTTGAGATACGCAATACGAATTGAGCATGTAAGCATACTTGAATTTGCGAGATGGCTCTTCGACCCATGGCCGGCTCGTTGATGGGCATCTTGATCGTTTCCTCCCAGTTGGTCACCACGATCGAGCGCAGCGCCGAGTACTCGGTGTGGATCATGGAATCGTCGATCGACCAGAAGCGATGGAACTGCAGCATCTTCTCGTACCAGCCCGCCGCCGGCTCCATCTCCAGGTCCGGCTGGTTGCCCACGCAGTGGTCCGTGAAGCGCAGACCGACCGTCGGCCTATAGTCAACATTTTTCGAACGGTTTACCAGAAACCCATCGAAAACCCCTCAATTTAATGTCGCGCGCTGTCAAAATCCAGAATTTATTGAATTGAGTATCATTACTTCGTATGATTTAAATCCATTTCTAGT
>JAQGCX010001594.1:0-10614 GCA_034700205.1 Plectus parietinus
ACGTGTTTGCCACGTAGTGGCGAAATTTTTCTGAAACACTTGCCCCCCCGTCCTTCGGTTTCTAGCTACGCGCCTGGCCAGGAGGGAAAGCGCATGGGAAAATATGGCCCAAAAATAGATCATCGTATGTCCTTCAAAACGGAACACTTTTGCCATTTTTTTCGTTCAGTTCCACTGCCAAACAGTAACATATCGACGGCAACGTATCCACCGCCCACTACAACCACTACGCCTCCACCAACGACAACTACCCCAGACATTTCTTGGATGACGCCAAAACAGCTGCTGATTTACGAAAATCTTGTCAAGATATGCTATGACTAATAGCTCTGTGTACTTTTTCGGGCATGTGTTCTGTAAAAAAACTTAATCGCAACGATAAATGACAGTGACAGAAAATATCAGTATTTTCCCGCAAAATTGAATGTGTTACCATGGTTACGGCACTGCAATAAACATTATGTTTGTATTCATTGTGTCATTGTGGGACTTAGCAGAAGGCTTCGAACGCGGTAGCCGAATTTTGGCCTGAGCGCGGATCCTTTCAAAACAGACGTGTCTCGCACGTATACTGTTTGTACTGTACCTTTCAGACGAATTCAAGACGTTTTCCGATCAGACATCGTCCGTCATTATTATTCTATTCAATGTATACCACTATGTTGCATGTGCTGTTTTGACATGCTTGTGCTTTAGATCGATAGCGGTAAAAATTTTTATCGGATCATAAAAAGCATCCCATTCGTCGGACCGGAAAAGACTGATGTAGCCCCTCCCTACCGTGATACATTGGCCGATCGGCTGGTGCAGCATACAATATCGATGTGTAGTGTAATACTCACACAAATATTCACAAAACTGATACAATACCAAATACTAAGAACCCAGCCTCGAATCTGCTGCTTTAATTCACGTGACACAAACTCTTAGTGTGCAAAGTATGGTCAAATTATTGTGCCAGATTATTCTCTTCAATCGCCTGAAGATAGTCAGAATTAGCAGTTGTCCCTTCGAGTATGTTGGCAAAACAAGATCGAATTTTAAAGGAATTTAGTCTCCTTTCTGCGACAGCATCCCAACATTGTTTCATCTAATCATATCTGAAATGATAAGATGAATTGTAATGCGCTTTTGATTACATTTGCATTTGCTCTGCTGCGAATTTTGATTGGTTGAGTCATTGCCTTCGCACAAAAAAGGAAAATTGTTTGCACCAGGTATTTGCATGTGCATGTAAGATTCTTGACCAAGGCTGAATATTTCGAACAGCAACACGTCATAGGACCAGCTAAACAACAATTAAAGGTACATCACAACGAATACAACGACCACAACTGCGACACATACAATTCGCACTACAATAGGTACTACAATGTGGGTGGTACGAGTTGTCATGTCGTCTGCCCAAAAGAGAAAGATTTAATTAAGGTTTCCCTTATCATTTCAGACAGTGGCTAGGGTACTCCAATGCCCGTAAGCAGGGGCTAGGGGAGGTACTCCCCCCCCCGAAGAAAGCACTGGATAGAATGAACGCAAAAATGAACAAACACAGGATTAAATCAATTTTTTGGGATAAAAACGTTTCGCCTACCCCCTCCTCTCCCCGACCGGCTATCCCCTGGCCTCGGACCCCAGTTACAGGTATGGGCAGGCCCGGATTTAACGTACGGGAGCCCCCTAACGTATCGCCGCAGGTTAATTTTTTTCGACTTTTTTGCCGCCAGAGGCAAATTTTGATGTTTTTCAACGGCAGCGGAAAATTTTTTCAACTTTTGTATAGTTTAAGGCGAATTTTTCAACATCATTTTGCAATTTTGGTTGATGAGTGACGCCGAGGGGCCCTTAGCCACGTGGCCCATGTGGCCCATATATAATCCGGCCCTGGGTATGGGTGCCCCTCATTTAAGCTCCCCAATTTCAGGTATGTTACGTTAGTAAACGTTCACATTCGTATGTCGAAGTGCAGCGAGATTATTGTCGACTGCAAGCGCTTTTCTGTTCATTTCTCTGCTAATATTACGATCATTTGGTGTTTTTGTTCTCGATGACAAAAATTTCTCAGCGTTTCATCGTGTCTATGGTTTTAGCAGGTGAACGGGGACACAGTTCCAGTAGATGGGCAGCGGATTGAGGTTAAACAAAGAGTACTTAACAGCCGACCACTTTGGAAAGAAAGGAGTGTGTATACATTTCTGAACAATACCACACGTGGGCGCGAGGGGTTGGAGTTGGAAGATATATGTTCCCAAGGGGTCTCATCCGTTTTCTTAACTTGGCAATTTGAAGGTGTGCGGTACTCTGATCCTTCCTCCCCCTGGGACCGTCGAGTGGGGAGGGGGGCAGAAAGGAGCACTGTCCGAGGGGTCGGGAGGTGATTTGGTATCAAAAAATTTCGGCTAGGTGTGATTCTATCGAGTGCTTGTTCAAAAAAATTTCCGCCACTACGTGGCGGGAACGTTTTATCACCCCCAGCCGTTTTGGGGTCCGGGAAATCTGATCCCTTGGGGGTGATATCACCCCCCATAACCCCCCGTGCTCATGTTTGGGGGGTGGGGGGTAGTGCATTCTTGAACCCCAATTTCATTGGCTCAATCACATCATAAGCCGATACTTCGAATGAGTCTGATTTCAACAAAGCAGTTCTGATCAAAACAAATGCAGTTTTCGAACTTTTGCAATTAAAACTACTCCGCACGTTGTGTCTTAGTTTTGTCGAAATGCAATAGTTTTGAGAGATTCGGACTGTACGCAGGTCGGAATTGATTGCAGATCCTCGACATTGTTGATTATCCGTATACGTACCAGCCTCAAGAAAACAGTTTTTATCAAAATGAATGCGATTTTCGAATTTGTGAATAAAACTACAGTACATCCCCCTTCCTTCGCGAGTGGAAAATTCAAGAGACAAGGGGGGGGGGGCTCGGCATCGTGCGCTAAGCAGTCTTTTTCGGTCAGATGTCAAAGAACATGTGGTACTCTAGTGATAAATTTAATACATTGCGTCTCTAGTGACCGACATTGACAGCACTCGCACAATTTATTTATCTTATTAAAAATTTAAGTGAAGTCGACGTGTTTCTATGTCAAAGAAAGCGAGAAGTGGGCAATGTTTGTTCACAATGGAAAGAGGTGAAAAAATTAGTGCTTATTCGCAGTACTGAACAATAGTTACGAATTTATCATTTAGGTAGTTAGTAAATAGCAATAGAGTAGGTAAAGAAAGTACTAAATTAGTTTTAGCACACATCTACAAATTTTCTAAAACACGTCTATTACTTATACGAAATGTTTCTAGACCACCAGGCCGCCCGTCAAAGAACACACATTGTACCTGCACATTGGACTGATCAGGCAATCAAGCGCACACAAAGCATAGCATTATCGATTGGTATTCTGCAATGCTGAAGCAAAATAGGGGCGGCCTGGTCGCCGAGAACCAGACTGCAGAAACAAAACTTGCGATAAGTTCATAAGAGTACATAACGACATTTTCAATAAAAGGCTCACTGTTTGGTCGTAAATTTCCTTCTGTTGCAAAATTTATATCGCACTACAATTAAATGACTTGATGCAGCTTATTTACAGATGATCACATATCGGAAAACGAAAGAACTCTCTTTACAACTACAGTTGCACTTAAAATAAAGTAGCAGTAAGAACGGATGAACGGATAAATAGAGAATGTAATATCATGTTAACATTTTATCGTTTGACAGACAGGATATCATTTTTTCCATCAAAGAAAAAATACATAGATTTAGACATATGTGGGTCCCCTTCACTACAAGAGGAGGTGGGGGCCCGAAGACATGTCTTCGTTGTCCTCCACTATGATCTGGCACTGCTCAGCGCCCACCTCATCTCTTCTCTTGCGCATATCTTTGGCCTCATATTCAGCCTGTTATTTCTCTTGAAAAAGAAACATCGATCAGCAATCTGTAGATTCTACAGCTGCTTCCGATTCGTTATCGTTTTCAGCAATCAGCACATACTTTAACTGGGGCTGGGGTCAGCTTCGGCCCGACTTTCGGGCAGGAAATCGAAAAAAAAATTCGACACTAACGAAAACGTTTTTTCCGGTCGGGGTCTCCCCCGTTACAAGTATGAATCGGCATCAAAGCTAAAAAAACCGAACATATCGACTACAAATAACGTACAATCTTAAAAGTAAGTTTCGCATTTTGATACTGAACTTCCGAGCCGTTATTCAGTCTCGTAATTTTGAATCCGAGACTGTCGAACGCAGTCGAAAGTACATCAAGATCATTGTTGATGCTTTCTTTGCAACTCGGATCAACCGTAAGACGAATTTCAATCGATCTGCGTGAGCGTGTCAACATGTTCAACCATAACTTGTGATGCGCATTCTGCGGTGAATTGCTCGTGGTGCACCTGAAATATGGGATCATTCGTTAATAACGTAACGCTACTGTGGGCGTTTTTCACCCCTCCCCTTTCAAAATGCTGAACTTGAAACCTCCCTCTCTCCACTACGTATAATGTTTAGCAGTAAACAATTACTGAAGAACATTGTTTAGCTCAGAAGATTATCGATTCAACAAATTTATTGACAGTTGCATTTTGTGTTGCGTAGATCCTGTAGCTGGGGGCCGAGGCCTAGGGGAGGGGAGGGGGTAAGGGCCTGAGGAAGGAGCAAAGGCACACGCGAAAACGCTTTATTCCATTTGGACCATGGTCGGGGGTATCCCGAACCCCCCTCTCCCAGCTACAGGTATGGTACATCAGAGGTCCTGTCCTCAATAATTCAAGCAAAGAATTGAGAAACACTCCCATTTATTAGAAGATCACTCACTTCCCAGTTCCTCTCACCCGAACCCTTCTTTAGCAATAACCTAGCAACAGTGATAACAAACGTATATTGATCAACGTAACTTACCAATACTGAACCGTTTTGTGCACACGTATGCGACCGTTTTCGGACAGCGACTGCAAAATCTGCTCAATGTCCGAAAGAAAATCCTCAGAACTAACAGCGGGGAAATGAAATTCAAAACAATGCACTTGCGATAGTATTGAGCGCACTTTGGGAAACGCCAATGGGTTCCAAACATTGATATGACCGTTCACATCAACGACATGAATCGTTCGCAAATTATTGTTTCCGCTCAAAGCTTCTAAGAGCCAAGGCGCATCAAAACGACCGCATTTAAGTTTCGCATCGTTGTATTCAAAGCTGGTTATTTTCAGCGTTTTCAAGCAATCCCGAATGCAAACTTTGTGAAATTGGCCGTCTTCTGCGAATGGAGCAATTGACAACGCCTTTAAATTAGCGCAACTCGAAACCGCTGACCAAAATTGGCTGGTATCAGCTGCTGATAACGGCATTTGCAGTTCAAATTTCAGCTTCTTCAGAAACGGTGACACTGCACTTATGAGCCGCGCATTAGCGTTCTGTGGCCCATTGATAAGGTTGCAGTCCCTTAATACCAATTGATTCACATGAATCAAGTCGCGCTCATTGTCATTTTCAAGGAATGAAGCAATAATATTACTGACGAAGAGACAAACTTTGTTTTCAATTTTCAAGGACGTGAATCGTTTGATGCGGTTGAGTAGCGACTGAAGCGTGGCTTGTAACAAGAGTAGTGGTATTGCGGAACAGTATTCACTCCAATTTTGCAAACGTACGTCGCATCGTCGGAAAAGAAACAGTTCAACAAAAAACTTTTCATTTTCTTTCCTGACTAAATTCTGTATCATCAGTTCGAACTTTGATGTGTCGTAATCGAATCGTAAAATCATTGCCATTCGTTTGCTGACTTTCTCCAGACCGATAGTTTTGAAACAGTGTTGTTCCATGGCAACGATATTTTGCAACACCAAATCGTCCAGTTGCACATTCTCAATGTTTTTCTTTGATTTCTTGCCACTAATTAGTGATATCGGTGAAGCTTTCTGTCGCTTAGAGGGCGCTCGTCCACCGGGGTCGTTCGACATACTGAACCTCGATTCAACAAATTTCTGGACACCGAGTAGGGTAGGGTTGAATAGGATTGAATTAATAGTAACACCGTGTTACTATTTCCGTAAATACGGTAATTCTTTTGTATCAGCACTGAGCAACAAATATTTATTCTGATAAGATAATGCAGTGATGTTGAAGTGGTTGACTTGTGCTCGAAAGCGTCGAGTTCGTCCCATACTGTAGATTCAGGCGTTGTCGGTCTCAGACCAAGCGAGTCGCAGTGTCCGAACCAACCAATGCCGATCCTATTTAGTTCATTGTCTGTCTCACTAATTAAAAGCATGGCAAACCTGTGCAAAAGTTTCATAACAGTAACGTCCACAGTTCACACCAATAATACTTTTCCCTCTTTAACCGCTTTCCATCTATATCGGTATACTTATAGAGAAATCGCTCAGTTTACCAAGTTTGTCGGTACAGCGTAACAATACAGCGTATCTTTCCTATATCAAAACATTCTCAACGAAGTATTACGCGGTCCTACTTTCACTTTTTGTTTTCGTTTGTTCAATCAAACTTTGTTTACTTCTCTTTCTGTGTATATCAAGTCTTTTGCTTATCTCTCTGTGTTTAACCTTTCTCTGTTCATCTCGTTGTTTTTATTGCCGAAATTTTTGGATTTAAAAGAAACTTGTGAAGACACGGCGTGCAACACAGGTGTATCTAGGGGGAAGGGGTTGGAGGAGTAACCAATCAGCCAAAATTAAGAGATAAGAGTCCACCCTTACCATTTTTGGCCGTCCGGGACCGGATTTGAGATCCTCCCTCGAAATTCGGTCTCCGAAAAAAATGAGGTAAGGGTCGCCCCTTTCCTTTTTCCTAAATTTTCGGAACCCGGATTTGAATACAGCTCTGGTTCTTGACTACACTCGCAAGCATCGTCATATGGTACTCGTATGACTTTAACTTTACATAGATGACCTGACCGTCTTGGTTCGGCTTATTTAATCTAGGCTGTCGAATGTCTTTAACGGTGATTTTGATTTGCACTAGATTAGCTCAGTGGTGTGTCACGCTCAGTACATCTACGCCCGCTTTTTGCGTCGAATTTGATAAAAATCGCGGTTTGAAAAAATGCACCGATAACAGTTTGACAAAGATCGGAGGAAAGCTTGTGCCGGAGGGTGGTTGTCATTTGGCAAACTTTTTGGTGATTAACGACCTGCAATAATAAAAGGCTGGACTACGTACCACAAAAGAAGCAAAAATAATGAGCTCCCGGACAATACGTTGCTCCGCGTGTGCGAGCAATGTAATCCACACTGAGCGGCTTATTTTTGTATTCCGAGGTGAATTGCGATCAACATCGGCAAAAAAGAGCGAAAATTGGTGAACGAGTTATTCTGCAAGCTTTAAACTGGACAATTGCACCCTGGACAGGACTCCTTCCTTTTGCCTACATATGACAATGAATTTTCATTTTTTCACATTCTTGCGCTGCTGGCGAAATTGAAACGCGCATCCTAATTATTCGTCACTCTTTGTCAAGCCGAAAGAAACAAAATGTATTGGCGTATTGCTGGTCTTCTTCTGTTTACTACACCCAGAAACACTGAACAGTGCTATGTTGATACATGTGAAATGCTATCATCAACTTTTTTCTTTCTCACACTTTTTAAGGTAAAGTTCTGCAAAAATGTTCACTAATTTCGGTTCATTTTATGGTTCTGGACTTGTGGTCCTAGGTATCGTACCCCACATCAAATTTGATGCACCCGACCAATTTTAAGTTAATTCAGTAGTCCGATTCATTACAGTACCGATGCTGAAACTGTCTCAGTAACGGACGTACCTGAATGAATCGGTTCGGTTTGCTTAGACTGCATCCTACTTAGAAATTTGGGGCAAGGGGTAAAAGGGAGCATGTTTCCATGCCACTACAGACACCGTATTTTCCGAAGTAGTAGTACTGTACTACTACTGTTTCAAATCCTCTGGACCCTGTACTACTATTTCTGCATGTACTACTATATTATTTCAACCTCGCCGTGAACTAGTTCTTTTGGTATATTGCTTTTTTAATTTCGTGGTGGAACACAACATGTCTGCTACAAGTTAACATATAAGGTGTTACGAAAGTCCCGTTCACATTCCTGCAGGACTCGCACACTGAAAACTCGTTCTCGGCCAAAACTTAATCGTTTGAGCTGAACCCAGACTTTTTGGATAGAGAATGATATCAGCTACAACCTATTAAAAAATGATAAGAATTCATACAACTATTGGCGGGAATTCTAAAGTTTAAAAAAATTTTGATTTTGAAAAACTCGTGTGAACTGTAAAGTAAACTTTTGAATTCCCGTCAACAGTAGTATGAATTCTTATCATTTTTTAATATGTTGTAGCCGATGTCATTCTCTATCCAAAAACTCCAGGTTCAGCTCAAACGGTTAAATTTTGGCCGAGAACGAGCTCTCAATGTGGGAGCCCTGCAGGGATATCCTCGTGTGATTGGGAAAAAAATTTCTCTGCAGTCTGCAAATAAGAATCAGAAGAATTCTTATATATGGAACAGTTCTACGAATCTATGAGTACGAAGCAAAAAAGCAACATCAAAGAATAAAATGAAGCGCTTTGGGTCAGGTGTCATGTTCGAGTTCGAATTACAGCACTCACCCTGCCACGGGGAAAAATCAACACCCTTAAACATTGTTTACAATTGGATAATACAAGAAATGTCTTCGACACTTAGTGGTGTGTCGACGAAATATGTTTCGCCCAATGACCCCCTGGCTAGCATGAACAATTTATCATCGCATTTGGAGATAAATTCATGAGATCATGAATGAGACATGACGGTAATTTGAGTCTGCAAACGCCAAAAACAAAACTAGCAATTCAAGCAATCTGTTGCACATGAACAGACACCTATTGAGTGCTTCTTCTAGCAGTTGACACGGTCAGACTGCCTCGACCGATCGTAACATTAACACTGCCGAGTTGTTTTCGGTCGAATAATCTCCTCATGTACTTGCGCACAGCTGTGCAGGTGAACAACAACGACCACGGATTGATCATGGCGAAGAAATCGTTGATGATGTAGAAGTTGGGGATGACCTGGGCGACCATGGCGCTGTTGCCCATGAAGGAGTAGAAGCCGAGCGTCAGTTCGAAGACGCCGTAGGCCAACATGGCGACGAACACGATCACTGCTGCGATGGAGAGACGCACTTCGATGATTCGTTTGCGTCTCGTGATGGTGTCTTGACTCGCAGCATTCTTGTGATGTTTCATAAACAGTGCTATGCTTTTTAAGTAAAGTCCGGCGCAGACGACCATCGCAACGAAGATCGTCCCCGAAGAAATCATTGTGTTGATCTGGAAAATAGTTATCTGCCATGGAATGTATGTTTAAGTTTCATTTTACCATTATGTTTTTTGTAGCATTATGTACAGAAACGAATGAAACGAACAGTGATGTTTTCTTCCCTAAATTCCCCTTCCCTAAATCCGTACAATCTGATATGGGCGCATGGGGGCAGTTTCAAAGTTTCAACATGCTTCAACATGATCGACAAAATAGGTGACATTCCACAACAAATCACATTTGATATCCAAAAATTAGAAATTTTGTGCGTTGGATAACGATTTTATGGCAAAAACTTTGTGGATCGTAAGTCAATCTAAAGGTAGTTTTGCACAATTTAAGGCTGGAATTCAAAGATCATTTTTAAACCCAAGTTTGTTTAATTTGACCAAATTTTGATTGAGATTTAGTTTTTTAAATGTGACGTGGTTTACAAGTGCATATTGATGCAACAATGGCGATATTGATTGAAAATGAAGAAAGAAAATTTTTAATTTTTCACTATTTCAGTTTGTTTTTATGAAAAGATTGTGAAATATTGAAAACTTTCGTTCTATTTTTCACATTTTTTTCGAACTTGCACACATTCTGCATAATATCGTCTCATTTCACGTGTAAACCACGTCACCTTCAAAAAGCCAAATCTCAGTCAAAGATTAGTCACATTAAACAAACTATTAATTTCAGCTTTAAACTATGTAAAGCCATCATTGAATTGACTTACGTTTCACAAAGCTTGTCGTTTCACGCACAAAAATTGCTAATTTTTGGACATCAAATGCTATTTGTTGTGGAATGTCACCTATTTGGCCGATCATGTTGAAACTTTGGTACATTAAACAAACTATTTGGAAGTATTTGTGGTTACATTTTCATTGAGATCTGATAAGATTAGGCAAAGTTATAGTCTATTGAAAAAGGGGGATTGTTTTTTTACGCCACCCTGTATAGTCAACATTTTGTACTGGGTAAAGAGAAACGGGAAGGTGACATCGTAACCTGTCAGGGAAATAAATTAAAAAACCCACACCTTCGTTGCGGGATTCGATGATTCAGTGAGTTTATATTTTGCACCCCAGCGATACTCAGCGTCAATGATGAGCACGTGAGACAAAACTATTCATTTGTCATGATTTTCGTTTCCAGACCAAACCCTCGGTTTTTTTTTTACCGATGGCCAAATTTTGACTATACTGCGTACGCATATTGCTGTACCCCATAGGGGCCGTTTAGTTTACCCCTGTCAACTTCCAGTCCCACAGACCTACAGTGCACGCTGGAAACTGCGGCTAAAAAACGCGCCCGGGCGCGCCCGGGCGCG
>JAQGCX010001595.1:0-10613 GCA_034700205.1 Plectus parietinus
CCCGTTCCACCCCCTAGCGCCGCCCCTGGCCCCCAGCACTCAGGAAAAAAGGTCCAGGGCCCCCAGGACCCTTATGCCGGGCCTGGCCACAATAGTTCGTTAGCTGGATTAATTTTCTATTCGGGAATTTTATTCAGAGAACTAATCAAAATTTAAAGTATATTCTTATCGCAATAATGATAAGCTATTTATCGGAACATGTTGCAGACGAGACAGTGAACATCTGCTGCGCTTATTCTTCTTCGTTTCGCTGTTGTTCGACTGTGTCCTGAACGCAATTGCTGCTTTCGATCGCGATCGTAGCGCCATTCTGTTTCAACAAGGCGTCTGCGAATCGCTCATCGTGCTGGACATTTTTTTCGAGTCCATTCTGTGGTATTGTTTCTTATTCGAGTCCTTGGCTCTGATCGAAAGATCAGTCCAATCAATACGATGTACGAATGCACCGTTCAAGTCGGTTTGCATTGCTTTCAGTAAGAACTTTATTTCATCTTGGCTGCAATTGTCAATGCGAATTATCCTTCAGCTCTTGCAATGATTAATGTCACGTTTCTGGTGGCATTAATGTTTCACGCAACCGGAGCGGAAGGTATCCCGATTTGCTGGGGACCTCTTCAATTCAAGCTCGTAGGAATAATTTCGATGCCGCGCATTCTCATACTTGGGGTCAGCATCAGTGTGTTGTATTATCCGACCTGTCATATGCGCACTATTTTAGATATCATGGATCTCTTTGCTTTCTTCATTGGTTCTCCTCGTAGTACTTAACATAGACATGTAAGTGACGAATGAGCGTCATCATTGTATGTGCATGAATTTTTAGCAAGAATGTTCTGTTCGTCGTTTCGCTAACCATCTTGCTCGGCGTTCCCAGTCTTCTTCAATTGCATCCATCTTTGACTGGCGCTTCTCCAGCGGAAATACCTGTGCGAAAATATTTCGATAACGTTTTCGATTTTATGTTTCAGCAAGTTCAGCGATACTCAATGGCCATTGTTGTGTGGTCATCTTTTATGGGCGTTTTCGTGACAATGTCAATGGTTGCCATTGAAGTAAGTGATAAAACGTGAATATGAATGAAAATATTCTTCTTTCAGATATTGTCAGCTTTTCTTCCTTCTACGCGTCCCCACGTTATTGAACACAGAATGCAGAGAGCCAGTTTACAAACGATGACCTCAATTTGTTCCACTGACATTGAGGGTGATTGGCTTTTGCACAAAAAATGATGCAACTTATTAATATAAAGCATATTTGGTACAATTTGAATGAAGTATATTTGTGAGCGCAGCAAAGCGGCGTCAGTTACGACATTTGCCCATACCGATGACGAGAAAACATGGGTATTGATCGCGAGGGTGCTATGCAGGCGATGCGTGGGCAAGAGTGGACTGATATCGATTGGCGCGAAAGCGTCGTCCACCGGCACAGTCACAGTGTCCGTCGTCTACGTTCAGCTCGCGGACGCCGTGTGCATCATGGAGGACGCGCTGGCCAAGGGGGCCAGCTTCCGCAGTCAACTGCGACGAGTTCTCGATGACACTCTCAGCGTCAAGATCAGCTCCCTCGACCAACTCATCGCCCCCATGTACAATCACGATCGCTGCGAAAGGTTCGTAACTCAGTTTCGCATCCGTTCTGCTTCTCAATTTGCTTCTAACTCGAGAAATGTGTTCAATTCCGCCCATTTACTATACTCTGATTTCAAAATGAAACGAAAATTTCAGGTCTGTGCAAATGCGCATCTACACAATGAGCAAGCAGCATTTCTCTGCGGTTTTCTGCACACTATTTCTTTCGTTCGCTTGTTTGCTGCTTGTTGGTTTAGCAGGTATAATCCCGTATATTAGATTCGCTACAACCTTCTTCAGCCTTCAACGTACGTACTATTTTTCCAGGACCGCCAATTACTTCAGAAATTAGTATGAAAATAGCTGATGAGCGCAACTTTTCTGAATTGATCGATATGGCACGTGGACCATTAAAACTTCGCACACCTGGCCTATCGCCGTATTGTCAACAGTTATGGGTGATGGCCGAGTTGACGAGCAACGAGGTCGATCAAGGTACCAAGCTGGGCCCTTTTTATTTGAACTGGACGTTTTTATACTCGTCATTTCTACCAGAGTTAACCGGATTTTGAAGTTGCACCGTACACCGAGAATCAGGCCCGGCTTAAGGGTCCGGGGGGCCCTGGACCTTTTTTCCTGAGGGGGCCCCTGAATACCGCCGGAGGCGAAATTTTTTCTGTTTTTTTACCGTCGGAGGCAAAAAAATACATATTTTATCGCTGGACGCTCCTTTTTGGCGAGCTTGGGACCCCTTTTCGGTGGTCGGGGGGCCCCCCTTACATGCGGACAGCCGGGGGGCCCCGGACCTTAAGGTCCAAAAGGTCCATCGTTAGGCCGGGCCTGTGTGCACCCCTAGGAAAGGATTTAGAACCAAAAAGGGGGGAATATCCCCCGGAGGGGGGGAATATCCCCCCCGACGGCCTCCAAAACCCCATTCTATCCAGTGCTTGTCCGTTTGATCCCCGCCCTTTTCATGCAAGGCGATCTAGATCCCTGGGAGATATCCCCCATTCGCCCCCCCCTCGTGCCCCATCTGACCAGGGTCAATCCCACCCCTCTTTGGAACATACATATTGCAATATTTTTGAAAATTCTGCAATTAAGTTTCTGCCAATCAGGCTGCAAAAACTGTCTGGCCATATCCTGATGAAAAATCCCGTATAGCTTTGCTTTAATACTGGTCGCTGTTTCTTTCTTTCGTGTCAGACCCGTGGCAAACTGTTGCGCAGCGTTTGGAAATCTGAAATTACAATGCCCCCCACCAAAAAGAGTAAATTTTTTCAGCAATAAAACCGGCAAACTTTTTCTCCTTCTGTGGAACAAATTAAAGACAATTTCTTAAGCCAGTGCTGCTGAATCCGTAGTTAGACCGAATGGTGCGGAAATACGTAATTTTTGCACCAAAGACGTCATGCCAGGGGAGTGCTAAACATTAATTTATTATTAATACACCATTGCTGAACTTGGCTCGACTGGTATGATGAAGGAATTGCTCTTGCTCCTACCAAATCTCATTCATTATTCTTGTTCATTATTATTTATACATCGTTTCTTTTCTTCTTTTCATGTTTCATTTCTTTTCTTTATTTTGGAGAAAACATTTGAATCATTCTCGTCAGATGAAAGTTAAAAGCTGATCAAATGACAGAAAATTTACAAGTACGTAGAAGAAATCGAACGATCGCCGTTGAACAACCTACTGGCGCAAATCGATTTCTTCAATGGATAATATTCTCGGCAAAGAGCTTAAATATCGACGCGTCCAAATTAACCGGTGCCAAAAGCGCTTTGCTATGGTTGGCGTTGAAAATTGTATGGGTGATTATTATTTTGGCCTTTGGTTACTTCACCTTGCAATCAAGCGTTGGCTTGGTAATCAACTTCGCAGCACAAAAAACCTATTCAAATGCTGACACCGTGTTCAGCAAATCCATTTCGCTGCCAATGTCAACCGTCTGCTTGCCACTGATACCCGAAGAACTTGATGAATACCAAATTTACATCGTTGTTAAGATTGGTCGGCTTCGTCAGAATGCTTATTGGATTGGAGGTTACAGGACAAATAATGATAGACATACAAAAATTGAATCGGTGGATGTTTCAGAACAAGCATATCACTATCAACGAACCACACAATCTTTTTTCGACGAAAGCGAAAAGGATGCGAATGATATCATCTTAAATAAAAACATTCCTTGGCCGAATTCTCTACTTTTCGTTGCCTACCACTACTTGGAATCAGTCTCACACTTCGAAGCATTTGACGGCAGTAATGGCGGTGTTTGTCGATCTGAATACAGTGGGCCACAAAACAACGCTACCCTCGATTTGGTTCGAGCTGTAAATTTTCTGGAAGATGAGCTGAAAGCGCGAAACATCACAACAAGCGAATTTAGGGAAAAGTTCGGAAGTGACGTCATACTTGCTTATGGTTTCATCATCAGCTATGAGTCAGGCAATGATTTGATTGATTTTACAAACGAAAGTACGGTATCGTACATTGGGCGCGAGCAAATTTGCTATCGTGTGCGTTTCGATCTGCACCGTTTCGAAAAATCGACGGACGTAATAATGGTTGAGATAAACCGAACATCGCTGCCAAATGCACGAGTGCATGATTTATCTGTTTATCAACTTGAGGCTTTCGTCGACTTGAATGCGAGAGATCGAATTGATGCTGATTTCGCAGACCAAAACGAAGTTGTGTTCTCTTCTCTAACGATTGAACATAAGCTTTTACCAATCAGAATATCGGCCGAATATCGATCGATCGCAAATGGAGATCAACAATGTTCTGAAAGTCAATCAAAGGAATTGTGCAAATTGGAATGCCGAAGCGAGCGCATCAAAGAGCTCTGCGGTTGCAGGTCAACTTTTTCTCAAGCAACTTCACTGATCAAAGAATGTTCATTGAAACGTTATTCCGAATGCCTAAGAAACAATGAAGCGGATGAAGACTTGTTGAATTGCATGAGCAGTTGCGTTGGACTGTGCGTGCGGCGATTTTACCGAACGGACAACTCGATAAGTTCATGGGATAGCATAAATAATCATGATGCATATGCGTCTTTTCGTTTCATGATTGTCAGTTTCGATTATCCCAAATTTGAAGAGAAATTACAGTCGACATTTTCTCAATTCATTGGCACATTCGGTGGTGTGCTTGGATTGTGGCTGGGGTTGGACATTTTGACCATCGCAAAGAGTTTTAAAAACGCTTTGATTTCAAAGTTTGGAAAGAAGAAGGAAAAGAAAGCAAAAAGACAACACAAAGCACAAATATCATTCAAAAAGAAGGAGCATGAAAAAGTTTTCAAAGATGAGACAGAGAGCGACACGAATAAAATCGGTCAAGTATCGAAGAGGTAAGTAATTGATTGTACAGATGTAGTCGGTGCACCAGGACCGGGACCGAAATTGTCGGTGCACCGACTAATTTTTAAGGTCGGTGCACGGAGATCGGGACAAGGACTGAGGTCATTTTCGTGGACCGATTGTTTCGTTATATATGCGGTCCGTGGACCGGGACCGATTAAATCAAAACTGGCTGGACCGATTACTGGACCAGGAACGATTCCAACCTGATCGACGCATTTAAAAGTGATTGTTTAAATCGCAGTAATTACAGTGCATTTGTATGGGTGGAAAGTAAAGCTACAATTTTTTTTTTGGACAACTTTCTTGAAAATACAACAATGTCGCTGAAATTTTTACCATCGTTTCTTTGGGTTTTGAGAATTTCTTCCACAAATTTTTGTGTTATTTCGGTTTCGTATGACCGACATATGGTCGGGCTAACCAGAACAAGTCCCAATTTTTGAGACGAAAATAAGTCGAAATTCAAAATTGTTAAATCAAAATTTTAATATTTTATTCGACTTTTTGCACTGATCAAGAATCCGAGTCAGATTATTGACTCGGCGATTTAAAAATTCCTAAGTTAGAAAATGCAAATTTTTGTGGCATAAGAAAATTAAAAATGTCTAAAATCTTAATTTTGACTAACAAAAATTAAAATTCTGACTTCGGATTCTTAAGCAGCACAAAAAGTCAAATCAGAAACATCTAATTTGTTGATTAAATACCGTAATTTTATGCAAATTTTTTTGGTACGGCATTTTAACCCCCCCCTCCTATTTTTCGACCCGAACACACCTCTGGTTGATTCGCGCTTTATAAAAATCGATTGAAATTGAAACTTTGCAAAAAGTTACATTTACATCTGTGGAAAACGTGTATAAAATTTTATCGAATTTAGTTCACGCATTCAAAAGTTACAGGGGTGAAAATAGTGGTAGGTTTCTTCTGCCTCACCCTGTATTTATTCCTCACGAAATTATAGAAAACTTCGCGCTGTTCTTTGGATAAAACAAATCAAAAATAAGACGGCACAATGGATTGTTGTAAACATCATTTGGTCAATAATCGTCATTTTACTGGCGCTTCTAACCATTCTGCTGACTGTTCAATTATGCGAAGATTACGGCAGTCAAAACAAGGTATCGAGCTTGAACATCATGTTCAACAAATGGCTTACGTTGCCTAATTCAACTGTTTGTTTATCGTTTTATCTTGGAGAGCTGGATGATAACTATGTTAATACAAATAAGGATATCTATGCAGATCTAAACAGCGAAAAAGTGACCACCAAAGAAGAGTTTCTTTCTGTTGGGCAAAATTGGACAAACGGTTTCCTACACCTAATTCATTTTTACTTAAGCAATCTCACAAATTATGAAATTAATGACCCCGAAGAAAATACTTTGTGGCATAGAGAGATGTTCCAGAGCGGAAACCGTGATTCGTTGCAATTTCTAGAAATTCTTGAACGAAAATTAGACTACTTGAATGTAACTATAGATGAGTTGCGTCAAATGTTTGGTGACGCAGTGGCAGAAATTTTCCGATTTTCGGTGTGGCACAAGAACACATTAAATGCAGATGATAATGCGGTTTGGCATAAAAATGATGGTGACGACGATGTTTTTATAAACATCACGCGAACGAGTTTCGTCAGCGACCAACAAATTTGTTACCAGTTACCCTTCGGTCTATATAATCTTACGCTTAAAAACTACATTCACATTGAGGCAACGGCAACAGAGAGCAACCTGCCAAACTTCAATTGGAATACTAGAAGAACATACGATCAATTCAAATGGTGCAGTAATTGCATCATTGTCGACCACCAAGAGAGATTGCATGTGGATATCGAACTTATTGGAAAGACTGATTCGATTAATTATATAGAAATGGGAGGTGATTTCAAAGTAGTTTATTTTGAAGTTGCAGCCGTTTATCACGTCCTACCAGAATTCAATGGCGAGAAGCAATGCAATTCCGAGCAAACTGTTGATCAATGTCAAGCAGCATGTCTCATTGACGAAATTCAGGTAAAAAGGGCAAACTGAAAGTTGGAGTATGTTTTTATATAGAGCTTATATGCCTAAAAGAAGAACTACAGTGTTACCAAGAATTAAGTGGACACCCCTCAAAATTTTGAATTTTTGACAAGTGCAACTAAATTCGATAACATTTTACGTGCATATATCTTAGCGTGAAATCTAACTTTGGACAAAGTTTCACTTGCAAAATTTTTTGTTTAACTTAACCGCGAAACGATTTTTTGGATGGTGACCATTTTACATAAAAGCTTTTTGTAAAATAAAAAATTTGTTTAAAATCGATAAAATTGTTCTGCTTCTGATTCGGTTTTATGCTGATTACGATTTTGAAGTCAGTTTTTAAATAATTAGTTTGCGAAATGAAAAAATTTGAGCTTTTTCAAATTTTCGATTAACATTAATTTTTAATTGTAAAATTTTGAAGGGAAAAGGGTCGTCCAGCCTTCGGCCAGAGAGGGTATTGCTCCTGGGGGGGGGGGTTGAGTTTCACGAGCTGCCTTAATTGATACTACATATCGACAGAATCGCGAGTAAACTTGAGAAGTCTCTGTTGCTGAATCGTTTTTTCCTCGTACATTTTAAAGCCATGATTAATTTAGAAATTATGCAATTGCACACCGACTTCATGGCCAATTCTTGGTTCAATGAAGAAGCAAGAAAAAAATTATTGCACGTTGGAACAATATAAGACCTGCCTGCTGAACAACAGCCAATCGTCGAATGTAAAGGAATGCACAAGCAAGTGTCTGCCACCATGTGAAAGATGGACATATTCAAAGAGTTATGAAGGTATTTTTAACCAATATATAAATCCGCACCCCGGACTCCAGCATATGGATTTTTCTGGACTCGAGCTATCGATTCGCAATTTTAACTACCCAGTTTTTGAAGAACATTTCAATTGGACGTTTGAGTCGTTTATTGGAGAAGTCGGCGGAATTGTCGGTTTTTTACTGGGATACGATTTATATATGATTATTCAATTTTTTTTCTCATTATTTCTCAATGTCGGCGTTTACCTGATTAAGAAAATATCGAAAAAATTGACAAATTCTTCAGACAGAAGCACGAAACTTATTGATCTGCACTCTTCTGAAGAACTGGTTGTTTCCACAGATTCTGAAAATGCCAAACCATTCGTAATCTTTAAAAAAATAGTAAAACGATCAATGGAAAAATTTTGGTCGACATTAGCCTTGAAATTGCCGCAGTGGATCGTATTTACAGTATTCAAATTCGTGATCATCATTGTTTTCAGCGGCTTGACAATTTCAATGGGAACACGACTTATTCAACAATACCGACAAGAAAACACTGTGTCAGATATACAGTTGTTTTCGGACAAAAGCATCACATTGCCTGTTTCTACTTTTTGTTTCCAATTGTTTCCTGATGAGATGTATAAAACAGTACCGAAATCTAATTTAACATTTTTTAAGGAAACCGAATACCAATATCAAATACAATCGTATTTTAATCAAACAAGTTTAACAACAGAGCATTTGCTTAGCGAAAAATATTGGCCCATCATGTTTGCACACATTGTGCACGAGTATCTGGCAATGATGACGAAATTCGAAGCGACTACTGGGTCAAGGTCAGTGGACGTTACCTTTATCTCGCAAAACGAATTTTTGCTCGAAAATATCACAATTTCTGACGACATGAAAAAAGCCATCATCACCCTTGAAAACAGAATGCAAAGTACTGTAAACGTTACCATCGATCAACTGCGCCAAGCCATTGGTCGCTATATTTCAAATATTTTCTTATTAAAAGCAATACAAACACAATTGACGAAGAGCGAATGTGGAATTGTTCCAAATGAAACGGAAATTTTCTTGATCGGTCAGGTAACCAGTTTAAGCAAACGTGCAATTTGCTATCAGCTTCGATTTGATCTTTATTCGTTCAATGATACCGAACAGATGATTGTTATTACTGCGAATTCGTCTGTATCTGGCCGATTGTGGAAAATAGATCCTTCCAGTCATAACATGACTGGAATTGAACCAACAATAACCGATAAAATGGTATTTAGTGGAACATCATTTTCCCTTACAATTCATTATATAGTCAAAATTGACAAAATGTACCGTTCGTATGCGAAAACGAATTGCAGCGAAACGACGACATACGATAATTGTCTGGCCGAGTGTCGTGTGGATTTGATTCGAAAATTGTGCAATTGTACGCCAACAACTTGGTCCAGTTATATGTCACTCGGTATCTACGAAGAATGCAAATTGAGCGACTATATGTACTGTTTGAAATACAGTGCCAATGATGACAAAAATTGCTCAGACAATTGCATGAGCTCCTGTGATCAAGTTTTTGTTCAAGGACGTGAAACAGCGAACTATGATTCTTCTCATTATTGGGATCCTTTTTTTAATTTGAGAATCGAGATCCAAGTGTTTATTTTCGAATATCACATTTTCGAAGAGCAGCCAGAATGGACATTCGACAGTATCACGGGTGCCGTTGGCGGTGTAATTGGATTTTATTTGGGACTGAGCGTCTTACGCATAATCGAATTGCTCGTCAAGGCAGTGCGTTTGGTGATAAGAGCGATTGTCCTCATTAAGCTCAGAACGAAACGGTCACACGATGATTGATGTAGTAAAACAATCAATACTCTTTAAAATAAAATATTATTTTGCACATAGGTGTACTTGGGGTCCGAGGTTGGGGGGGGGGGGTCGCAAATCCAAATCCTAAAATCCGAAGGGGGGGTCGGAAAACCTAAAAATTTGCATATGCAAATTTTTGGCGCGAAAATTCAAAAAAGTGCGGGAAAATTCAAAAATTGCTGGAAAATTCAAATTTTTGAGAGAAAGTTTTCAACCGAAACACTTTCGGAAATGATAGATTCTAGTGTAAAAAACCTTGAGGAAGTCGTTTGAACTACTTTCACTGTAGTCTCTTTTTAACTCATGTTTTTCAAAGCAAAATATTTGATTTTGATTCTACTGTCACACCTGTAGTTGGGGTCTGAGGCCAGGAGCCTGTTTCACAAAAGAGTTTTATGGGTATAAGTTGTAAGCTGTGGCGCAATTCGCATTGTCATCATACGACTCTACAATTTTCCGTTTCACAAAAGAGTTGTGACTAGTGTTACCACGGTACGGGGTTTTCGCCGTACGGCACGGTACGGTACGAGGAACCTGCCCCGAAGCAAAAATTCCTCATACACCCCGTACCAGCGCGCCCCGAAGAAAATATTCCAAAAGCTGTTATTATTGAACTTTTCGCTTTCTGTATGCATATTTTTTGAATAAAGAGAGATTAAAACGTTACTAAACCTTACAGGAAGATGTAAAATGAGACAAAATGAGCACAAAAATTTTGATTTTTTTCGAGAAATTTCTGAAAAAACAGTACGTAGCGCTCTCCGTAGCTTGGTTCGGGATTTTCCGTACCGGCCCGCCCCGAATGAAAAAATTCCCCGTACTCCCCGTACCAGGGGCCTATTTCTCGAACGCCAAACCCAAGCCAAGACTCAAACCCAAGCCAAGACCCAAGCCAAGACCCATCCTGATTCACCAATGTGTCGAAAAACCCAAGCCAAGACCCATTCTGTTTCACCAAACTTTGGCTTGGGTTTGGGTTTTGGCTTGCCACTGACGTCATTTTC
>JAQGCX010001596.1:0-10609 GCA_034700205.1 Plectus parietinus
CCGTCCCCATCCCCGACTTCTGGATTTTCCCCGACTTTCTAGTACTTGATCCCCATCCCCGACTTTTGATTTTCCCCGTCCCCGTTACAGCCCTATCACAAAGTGTACAGGTTTCGCAAACATTGAAAATCCGCAATTGCGAACTCATATTGTTGAAGTAGTGCTGTCCAATCTCATAATCATGGTTCGCACTCTGATTTTATTTATCCAAATTTGTGACAAAATTACATTGTAAGTTGAAACTACGCTGTTAATATCGTTTGGATAGAATTGTTATTTTTTATCACATAATTTCAGCGCAGCATGAGATGCATTATCGTTTGTTCGTGTATATATTCGCCAAATGAAGCAAATGTTAAATTTTGTATTTAATATATGTGAGATTGTTGTGGTAATATTATTGAACAAGTCGATTGTGTGGTTTTCAGTTGATGCTGCAGTACAACATTGGCGAGTTCAGCGATTGTCAAGAGTTCTTGGCGCTGGTTGCTCGCAAGCTTGGTCGTCTGAAGAAAGGCGCCCGACCAGATTTGAACGCCGCCGCCAGACAAGTGCGTTTATTCTGTTTTAAATAACTGCGTTATCGGAAAAATGAAATATCGCAATCACAGGCAGGTGGAAATCGGTATTTCAGGTGCTGAATGACTGGAATGGTGGCAAATTGCGCTACTACACGGAACCGCCAGAACAACGCACGGAAACGGCAGAGTCGGCCAAGTTGGTCAGCGAGTTGGCCAAGGAGTTTGACCTCGACGCCATCGACGAAGACCAGTCACTGGTCGTCCAAGGTAGACAGATATTGTTTGGGGCAATCGTCAGTATCGCATGTTGTACTGATTTTTTTCCTCAGCACTGCGTTGTTGAATGTTGAATAACATACCCTCTCGGCCACCCCTCCCCTAATGTACCGACTTTATGAATTACTCCTTGCAATAGAAAATAATGGCGCTGTTTATTTGATCGACCGCTTTGAAAGTGTTCATTGTACAGTATGTTCACTCAGCACCAGATCTTTGAGATGACTTTTCCTTGACATCTGGTTAAATCCAAGTTGTTTAAATCGCGATTACATTATAATTTGCATTTATCTCTCGACTCTGGAATCAGGGCGTACTTTGTTCTGATATATCTCCCCAACCTTTGATCCAACACAATTTGGAAAAAACTAATTTTCATATGGTTTTGTCAACTGTAACCTCGCTATTATTTTCAGATTTGCCCGAGATGAGCGCGTTGAACTGCGTGTTGTACACGGCGACCGAGGGTGACACGGAGATGGCAGACGTGGACGCGTTGGACAAACGAACGGTGGTCACAGGAAAGGAGACGAAGAAGTCACGCGCCAGTTCGCCGCAGCTGACCGCCGAGCCATTGACGATGGAGATCGATGGGGGAAATTCGCAGGTCAACCGCGCCATCAAGAAGGCAGTCAAGTATGGCAGACGCAAGCAGAAGAAGCACGGTCAGTCAATAGTATCGTCACAGTCTTTTATTTTGCCTTGCGCGCTTCTTTTCCAATCAAGATTTTGCGCACTCGCTAGAAACCGTGTTTTATTCTACTCTGCCATGAAAACCCAAGCTATGCGGGGTCGATTTTTTTGTCATGCCCACTCTCGCTCCCCCCCCCCCCGGTTAAACTACGCGTTCCAAACAGCAATCCGTGCGCGTTGCAAAGCTTTTTTCGCAATCGATGCTTCTCAAAATGACTGCGTGTGGATCACTGAATAATGCGAACTATTCTTTCAGAAAAACGCACTGAGAAAGTGACGAAGTCACTGGAGTCGGCGATGAACCTGAGCGGCGCCGGAGAAGCGTACGATTTCGACCAGATGAAGTGATTGATCGCCTGCGATTATGCCTGATCACTGATTATGCGTTGCGGTACCATAGAGTTCACAGCGCTCGTTGTTATTGTTGGCAGTCAGATGCAGTTGAAAACCAATGAATTCAACACAGTTGATGCGGCACTCTTCATTGTTCATCAAGCAATATTGGGAAATACTTAACATTCATTTTTTATCGCTTTCTTTAAAGCGACGCGAAAGCGAGAGTTGCACAAATAGCGATTATTATCATCGTCACATTCGACTTATGTGATGGCGCCTTTTTGCACGAATAATTACACAGGTCGTTAGTGCAAAATTTGACAGTTGTATCAAAGAGACCGATTATGGAATTGTATCCCAACCTCGTGAGGCATTCGTTTCTGCGGTGCGGCATGGGCACACCATTCCCATCCATCAGTAGTAGCTCATTGATGCATCCCGACTGCCATATTGTTGTTGTACCATGCGCAAGAGTGGTGGCCGTCTCTTCAACTAAATATTATGTTCATCAATTGTCCGTACAATAGCTGATTTTTGCCACAAAAGTTGGCATCGAGGAGGCATCCAGTCGGTCCCACCCCTTCAACCATAAGAGCATAGAAAATTATTAGGTTTTTTTTCTAAAATTAGAATAGTCCTCTTGAGCAAACCCAGATTCTCGACCCCAGGTTGGTAGATCTGGAACGAAGAGAAGTGTTTGAGATAGACCCACCCAGGACCACCACTGATGCGATCGGCAACGACATTAATGTTGATATCTGAGCGGGTTTGAACTGAAAGGTACTAGATCGCATACATAAACTGTACACCGGCGTGGAGACATCGATTGCTTTTATGTAACATTAAAGGGCGGAAGTTGCAATGTGATCTGTTGGCCTCGTTGCTGGATAGTACGCATATGTGAAAATGCATCAACCCGACTTATTTCAGTAACGATCAACGTACAATAGAAGCAGAACAGTTGCTGGTCGCAAAAATTATTGCACGCACGAATGTCGCCGTTTGATGTAGAGTTGCACTCATAACACCTGCTGGAAGCACAATCTGAAGCGGCGCCAAGTATTGCGACGAATTTATCTTCTTCCAATCAGCGCACGTTTAATTCACTTACAATGGATCCGTGAGACAACGAGAAATGCAATAACTCCAAGTGTCGCCATCGCGTCAGACGCTGCTTAGAAATCATTGACCCCGGGCAACGAAATATGTGTATTTAACCACATGTGCTGTGTGATAACCACTCTATGCATTCAAGACGAGTGGTCGGTCAATAGTTTGATTACCGCAGTGAGCAAACTTAGAAGCGCTGCGCTCTCCTGGATCTTTTTCTGGCACGTTGTTTGAGTTCATTGATCACTGACACAAAAATACTTCCGAAAAACGATTTTTTGACGCCAAAATCACTCTTAAAATGTACGTATTTTTCTTACGTGTCCATAAAAAGTAATTATTTTACATCGCTTAGCTCTAATGGCGTTGAAGTTTTGTATCCAAGAAATGCGATATGTAATCGTAACAGTTTTTGTCTCGAGTCTCGTATTTTGTCGTAGAGGCATCATCTCCGTTCACAGCCTAACAGGTGTCATGGTCACGCTCTTCAACAAGATGTTTGAAAACATGAAAACTCTCACCCATCCCAAGAAAAAATTCGACTCGCGTGCAAAAAATAAAATTAGAGAAGGACGCAGGGAGAGAGGGGTATGGGGTATCCACCCTCCCTGCCGCTGACCGACCAATTAAGGTATGCCCATGTCTCATAGGTTTAACTGGCTAGGGGTTAACTGGGGGGAGCTGGGGTATCCCTTGACCAGAGGCAATCCTTAGCTATCTCCTACCAGCCCCCCCCTCCGGAATTTTTTTTGAATATTTGAAGTTCGCGTCAAAATCTCGACCAGAAATATTACGGTACCTACTCCCCCCCCCTGGCCTCGGACCCCAGCTACACCTATGCCATGTCTGGAGTTGATGATGATGGCCAACACCACAAATATATGTCATCAAGAGTAAAGGGGGAACCAACCAATACTAAAGCTTCGGTGAAGGAGAGGCCCTTAACGTCAGAGGAAAAGCAGCAAAATGCTCCCCACCCCTCCCCTCGTTAGAGGACGAGGCACGTTCTGGCCTGGCGACCTCAGTGAAAATTGCGGTCTCGAGCCTCCGGCTTTGTTGGAAGCTATGGTGCGCCCTTGACTACCCGCCTCAGTTGCATTTGCATAATGCATGGGCGGACGAGCGGACATTGATCCAATGTGCGTCCCCGTGGACCAGTTGGCCGGCGGAGCGCCGACGACGGGGCTCTTATTTCGGCCGCCGTCGACCATGCGGAAACAAACTCCCATCGTCCGTCCTCCGTTCGCCTCTGCCGACTCGTTGCGCATCCGTGGAACGCTTGGAACTGACTTAGTCCGACTGTGTATTCTGCCATACGCTCCTCCGATACCCGCAGTGCGAGTCGACTAGTCTGCCGACCGCTGTTCGGCTGCTCCATCGAGTACTGATATCGTAGAGAGGCTTCTAGGACCCGAGGGGCGACGCCGAGAGCGGCGTTAATTCAGACTAGACATCTCTTTCATGTTCAGTACTAATAATGACTCGTTTCTAAGCCACAGGCGCTTCACGCGTAGTCTGACACGCTAAATCAGTCCTTAGCGTGAGACATGGTTGTGTGTGTCGAGTGGAAACGAAGTGTAATCATTTTGTTTCAAAATAGAAAGAATTTGCTTAAATATCGACTCCCATTAATCAGCTTAATATTATTAAAGCTGAAAACTGCCTAAAACCAAGAGTGCAACGCATATCTGAAATTTGGTTTGCAATATCGCTTGAAGACGAGCAAATCTTTTCTCTTCCTCATTGTACTGCAAGTGCGCTTTTTTACGTTCCCAAGATTAAGTTTTGCTGCTCAGTGCAAAACGGCAATCACTGATTAGCAGAGGTGGGCGCCACTTTTGACCAAAAAAGGTCATTCTACCTACACCTTGTGCAAAATATTTTTTCACCACTAAGTGGCGAACACGTTTCTCAGAAATTTTCGACCTCGTGCCTCTGCTGATTAGACCAATAACTGCCGAGCGATGAACTTCTTGTCTTTTGCGCTTTGATAGTACGTTCAGTCTGTCTGACGAATATATCGATTGACTTGTCTCTCATTCGCTTCCGTTGCTGTTCCGTATCCCTTGCGCGCCATGGAAATTTTTCCCTTCCCGCAGTCTGTCATAGTTCCATTAACCTTCTGATCGATCTTATCTGAGCACTGGCGCGCCTTCAGTCGGGTTAAACCGGATCCGTTCTGATCAGAAACTGGCGTGCTATTCTTAAGTAAAGACGAGATTGCGGCGTTGCTTTTCTCTGCTGTTGATACCATTCAGTTGCTCGCTGCTTGTTGCTGCTGTCACTTTCGAAGGCCAGGCGGTAGCAGCTTTGCTCTCTCATCATCATCCATATATATGTGTATTAAAATTTAAAATTGTTTAGAAAACTTCATTATTTCTGCCAGACTATTACTTCATCATCCTTTTGTCAGGGATCAAAGTTTACTAGTCAAATTATAGGCTCAATTTGATAGCTCGATTTTGCCCTTCTTGCAGCCTAGCTGTGCCAGAAAAGTTTTTCGCAAAAAATAATTAGTTGTCATTTGCATGAGGATTTGACACCAACTCCGACTGAAAAGAAGACCGCGCATAGCACCTTCAACAAAGGAATAGCATCTCAGAAATACGATGTTATAGCTTTCTTTGCAACAATTGCACACTATAGTGTAGCGTGAAAATGTGCTAGAAAGGAATGGGATTATTTGAATCAATAAGTGCGTCATTACACGAGTGTGCCATCAATGTTACAACGATTATTCATCAGAGTCGCGAGTCGACGTCATGGCACACTGATGATTCAATAGTTATAACGGTGCAAAATTGGCGATCGATGATTGGTTGGTGGTCTGAGAGAGAGTGGGGCGCATTTGTTTGCTCAGGCGCGCACGGCGACGTAGCGACGGCGGAGCGCCGGTTCCCCCGGCTACGAGCGGCACACAACAGAACGCACCTGACGCCGAGACGCCTCGATGATAAAGCGCCGCACGCAGAGCACGGCCGTCGTCCGCTAGCCGACGGTCTCGTGCGCCGCTTCTGCTGCGCACTCAGTCTGTCCCTTCGTCATCGGCTGTTGTACGAGTCATTTCGCGTCAGCTTTCACAGCTGTCACTTTTAGTATAGGACGTGATCGTCGTGTTTAATAGAAACAGCTTTCCATACTTTTCTTGCGCGGTTCCGAAATAGTTGCAGCCGTCCAATATGCATGCGATGACCAGCCTGTTGACTGTTCACAATGCCTTGTCGATTGCATAATCGTTTATTATACACCATACGCAATCGACCAGTCTATGAGTATGAAGCGCGATTTTCTGGAAGGGCGATTCCGCGTTTTGGCGGCGCTTGGTTGAACATTCTCTGCCAGTGTGGCACGTTCGGCACTTTCGTCTTAACGACTGTGAATGTTTCTAGTTACGAGCCACACCCATTATTACCAGAAGCGCGGGAAGAACGCAAAATAGACGGGCGCCAGGTTCTGCGTGCCGACTCTATTTTCTCCCTTGGGCGCTCGGTGATATTGAGCGTCGTTCGCATTGCAGCGCTTTTTCACTTCGACTTCTTTCGTCTGCTCTCTGTCTTCCTCGCAACTCTATCAATAGTATCAGTTACCTGATATCTTCAATTAGCCAATTGCAAGTTTCTCACGGGAGCCGAGAAGCAAATTTATGTTGTGCTTTCGACAATGTTTTCGACATTTCGAAAGAGAACACAATGGGGAATTCCTTTTGGATCGCTTCGTCTAGCTTCCCCTGTCACGTAACCTCGTTTATTTTATTGCGTTATTATATAGCATTTCCTCGCAACTAAAAGCTCTCGTCTCTTCCACACTCCTTAGGAAAATTCGAAAGCGTAACTCGGACTGATCCAACCATAAATATTATCGTTTTTGTAGTTTAGCTTTACCATAACTTAGTAATTTTTGTGAATACCTTTGCCTTGTCCTCGTTAAATTTCATCGCCTGGCTAGTTTACGCGTGTGTTTGGAATTAGAAACGACTCTTTAATGGTGGAGCCAGGGGGGGCCTGAACGTCAACCATTTCTTTTGTCTCTTTTGTCCCACATTCCTTCTCGTTCCTCCAGTACCTCTTCAACTGATAAGAGTTGCTCGCGCCATTGTCACATCAGACCAAGGTCGCGCGCACCAATTCACGATCGTTAGCGACCGGCACGACTGTTTCTTCTCTATTTTCACGCGAGCATCAAAGTGTTTGCACTTCAGACAGTCAAAAATTCTGCCTAGCAAACACAATAGGGACTTCTGTACGTATTTGAAATTCGAAAATGAAACATTCCCCAACCCAGTGTCGCGTTATGGGTCTCAGGGGCCCTTCATTTACATTAGTTTTGAATTCGTCCTGACAATATCATTTTTTAAATAAGTTTTATTTTGAAGGTATTTATTGTTGTCGCCATGCGAAACGGTTTTCGCATGTTAGAACTGCATAATTTAAATCGGTAAATCCATTTAAAGTTATTGCAATCTATGTAATTTGGGAAGGTGAAATGCTGACGATATTAGTCAATCAGAATGATGAGATCCTGATCAAAATGGTAAATGGAGTGGTAGCCAGGTCAGATTAGTATAGTCGTGGTATTCTTGTTATACTGGTTCCAAGGCAATGCATATTTTAAAAAACTAGGATACGTTTTCAAGGAGTTAAAAGCTCAAGCGGACTCTTTGGTTACTGAACTTTTGACCGTGGGACCTATTTCATAAAGGACTTGCACTTGCGAATAGCGATTTAGACTTGCAAATTGTGTAATGCGAAGCGCGCGCATTGGCTGTTACCATAGAAAAAATAGGCCCCTGATTGCCCGCCGTCGGTGTTGAGCTTCTCTGTGACATAGTGTGATGTTAGGGCACGAGTCGTTAACGCCTTTGTAACCACATAGTCTACCCATGTTATCACTATGTTAGCAATGACGCAGAGCAGCGGTTGATAAGGATGCGTCATTCACACACGTCACCAGTTGCGCACAGTTCCCAATATTTTAATACAAGTTTTCATTCCATGCATTACTTTATTGTCTTCACTTCGTCTTTTCCATCTCAATTCAATCATCGGTCATACGTGCGACATCATTCAGTAGTTTTTCTTTCTCTCATTGGTGTTGTTGTGTCCAAAAGTTGCGGGCCTTTGATTTGCACCGGCTAGAATAGGCGGGTCGGCTTGAGAGAATATCAATGCGTCCTCTAGAGAGCGTTAGGAACACACGTGGAGGATACCCTACACACAGGGGCTTATTTCGTAAAGGACTTGCACTTGCCAATTGTGGAATGCTGAGCGCGCTCATTGGTGTTTCCATGGTAACAGCCAATGCGCGCGCTTCGCATTACACAATTCGCAAGTCTAAATCGCAATTTGCAAGTGCAAGTCCTTTATGAAATAGGACCCTGGACTAATATGTAACTAAGCGCTTTCTCGTTTCAGTCAGTCATGGGTCAGAGTGTGTCCCGTGATGACTTCATGTGGTCGTATACGGAGGAGCCGCATGCGACCAGACGAAAGGAAATCATGCGAAAACATCCCGAGATCAAACAGCTATTTGGCATTGACTACAGTTTCAAATACGTCGTTTCTGCTCTAGTCATTACTCAGATCATCGCCTGTTATTTGCTCAAAGGTGATATTGATTACCAGGTTTATTAATAGAACGACAGCTGTACTACTCTATGACGGTCTCTGATACCTCTTTTTCTATTCTACCATTCAGCTACGAATTATTAAATTAACATAGATTTGTTAACGCTCCTATTTCAATATGCAGTGCATATTCACCACTGCTCACGGTATATTTAAAATTTTCGTAGAGACCAAAATACACTTGGCTTTCTCATTTTTGAATAATAATAAAATGACAGTTTGCAGTTCTTAATTTCATTATATATGCAACATTTGCTTAATTTAATTTGTGAAAACTGAACAATTTATTTCCAGATTCTGATTGGTTGTTGATTGTGCTTCAAGCGTATTTCTTTGGCGGAGTTGTCAATCATTCGATGACGCTTGCAATTCACGACATTTCGCATAACGTCGTTTTCGGTAATAAACGACCTTTAGCGGTAATAAATTTTCTGATTGAAATAATTTCCCATAAAAATTCAAAACCTTATAAAAACCAGTTTAAACAATTACAGGATTCTCATTTCAAGTTCACAGAACTGCTTGACCTAGAATTTCAATGAGCAATTTCAATGAGAAGTTTCGATTTTTCAATCTTGTTTTCTCTGTTGATGCACATAGTACCGTACTAAAATTTGGTCGGTTCGACTTACAAATTATGATATTGTGGTATGCAAATTGAGTAATTTTGATTGTCTATGATTTTTCAGAATCGCTTCTTTGGAATTTGGGCAAATCTGCCGATTGGAATTCCGATGTCGATCTCTTTCAAAAAGTATCACGTTGAGCATCATCGATATCTTGGTAAGAATAATTTATTTCCTCAATTTTATTTCAGTTCAATCTAAAATTGTCTTTGCTTGTGATTATTGTTGCGAGTCATTCTTACGACTTCAAGATGAAATGTGTTTCCCAAAACATGAACAGAAATATTTTTCTGAACATAAATTTGCGTTTCTTGCGCGCTGCTGAATTGTGACCGCAGCTAGTTTTAACAAAACCAAAAAAACAGTCAAATTATTTTGTATTTTTACGACATAATGCAAGAAGTGTAAATCTTGTTGTCTTTGACTTAAGATTCACTGATTAATGCTGTAATAGTCAGAAACGCAGCATGCCATTTCATAATACCGGGTTTTTCCGAGTAGAAGCCCACCCCAAATACAAACACACTCGGGCTTATATTCGATTGACTTTTCAAGTATAAGCCCATTCAATTAGCTCAATTAAGCAGAAAAAACCGCATTTTCCATATATAACCCAATGGGCTTATATTTGGTCCCAGATTGGCAGAGCAAATATTGCCAATTCTTAATACATGCCCATAGGCTTTTTCTCGGACATACTTGGTACGAAGTGGAACAGATGCGAGGCTAGGTAGTCTGCAGTTGTCTTGGAATTTTCTCTCCCTGGTAACCTATAGAATACTTGTGGCACTTGCAGATTAAACAAAAGTAACCAGTGCAAATTTTAGGCGAAGATGCTTTGGACACTGATGTACCGACAGATCTCGAAGCAAAACTGTTTACAACACCATTTCGAAAATTTCTTTGGCTCATACTTCAGCCGTTCTTCTATGGCTTCAGACCACTTCTTCTTTACAAGAAGGCACCGACGGACATGGAGCTTATTAACGCCATTGTTCAGATTGCTTTCGATTTCAGCATTTATTACTTCTTCAGCTTTAAGGTATGTGTATGTTGATGGTTACAGAATAGTCCATGAACGCGGCGTGAACAGCTGAGTTTTTCAAAAAGTTTTTCTGTAGCGTGCGCTTGTTACCGGAAATTAAAAAAAAATTGTTCAAAGTCTTCACCCTACCTGGTACACCACCATACCTGTAACGCTGGTCCGAGGTCAGCCGCAGGCTGGCGGCCGGGGAGGGGGTCGGTACACCGTCTCGGGATTTTCAAAATTCAAAAATTCAAATTTTTTGCGGTCTTAGGCCGCAATCACCCTTACTCTTTTTCGGCCGCCTTCAGCGGCGAGTGAGGGGGGTGGATGTAGCTAGCTACATAGCGGGTCCGGCCAGGGGGGCCAGTATGTAGCTAGGTCCCCCCCCCCCCGGGT
>JAQGCX010001597.1:0-10606 GCA_034700205.1 Plectus parietinus
ACCGAATTTTCGTGTCGGGATTTTGCCCGCGAATTTAAAAAAGTCAAAATGTTTTTTTTCGCCATAACGTGGCGAAAATATTTGTTTTCTGGAGGGGGTACTCCCTAAACCCCCTGGCTACAGCTATGGTACACGATATATTGCGCTGTAGCGCAAGTCATGTGCTTGTTGCACTTTACTTGCTACCCTCTATGCTAAAGAACGATATGTTGGATGACAAACTCTCTTTCCAGACACTGTCCGGATCAAGCATTTTTCAAGTGGTGAGAAACGCCAACACTGCATCACATAAAGAAAGAGTTATCATCAAAATGAGTGTGGAGGAATCGTCCAATACATCAGTCCAACCACTATACAAACACCAGAATAGTGCCAGTCGACCAAGCAGCGCTACTCCTACGAACATAGCGTACAACAAACCATGGATTGCTCAAGGAAAAGCCAAGACTGGTAACTGTATACTCGTAATTTACGGTTAACCGCTTGTATACGGTTAACCGCTTTTCAAGGACGCACCGTATACCGAGCATTTCGGCTGCCAATATCGTTATATAACAAAAAGAGGAAATAGTTATTTGTCATATAAAATAAAACATACTCAATCAAAAAAATTGGGATGTCTCATGAACATCATTTGTTTCTGTTCAAACGAGATTCAATTTCCAGTTTATCGTCGAAGAAATTGCGAGTATATCGCTTTTATTTCTCAACAGTGTTCAGCAAAACTCGACTGACGGAGAGTTCAAAATTGGACTTGTGCGCTTTTGTAGCAAAAGAGTTGTCAAGAAAGCTGATGTGTATGCACGTATTCTATTTAGCGAATTCTCTCTCAAAAAAGCCTATACGCTTGTTGCGCAATATCATTGGGTGCGCGATGCGGTATTTTTGGGCGAAAATTCAAAATTGGGACGCATTTGAATTCGCTATCGCAAGGGCAAAGATCTTAAGCCGCAGCTGAACGACATTCTTGATTGATTGACTGACACTTTTATCTTGTCAGAAACACGAAGAAGGAACAAATCAATGTCTGAACAGGAAAGTAATCTACCAGAGTTTACCCACTTGCCGCAGTCACAGGATTTTGGGTTTCTGGAGTAACTCTGGTAATTTGGTATGAATTTCAGGTGGTCAGATTTTTTTGTGTGTTATCGGCGGAACAATCAGTTTGAGTATTGGCATATGGTTAGCCATCTTCTCCAACGATCTACAATGGCGCAGATTCGTGTTCGCATTCGGCGCCCTCGTTTGCGCTCTTCTTTTCGCCTTGCTCGGTTTCAATACCGTACGCCATGTTAAAAGTAAGTGAACGATATAAAATTTTAAAAGTTGTTCAAAATGGGATGTTTGAAAAATTCAATCGACAGTTGCTAAAACTTTATCACGGTAAACGCTGTAAGAAGGTCAACTGTACTTCAGACATGGGCTAGGGGAGGGAGGTGGATATCCACCCCCAAGGGTCCAGATTTCCAGGATGCTAAAAGTTGCTAGAGAGATGATGAATCATGTTCGTTCGCCACGTAGTAGCAAATTATTTAGGGTTTGCACGGCACGGGACAAAATGAGATTTGGCCGTCGCCTGGGGGTATTTCCATCCCCGGGCCGAAATTTCTTGGCACCAAATCCACCCCCACCCTTCCTCTACCTTGCCCTTGCCTGCTGTATCCCCATTACCACGCTAATATCCTGTATCGGTATTATATTAAAGCTTTGTTTCGTGCGAACTGTCGATCTGCAGACTTAACATGATCTGTACTCCTGAATATGAATGCGATGATCTTTAATTATTGTAGTATTTTTGTCCTCCTGTGCTTAGTTTAAGTAGCGCAATGAGAAGGCGGTAAAAACGAACAACGTCAGCAACTAAGCGGCTCGAGACTAAATTATGAATAATGAACTAATTTGAGATGGCCGCCATCCTCCCCCTCCGGCGCCGCGTTTGCGTCGACAAACGACCACGTCGAGTACTCGAATCAGCAACGGATGTAAACGTCTGCCGAGACAGACAAAATCGTACGATGTTCCCTTCCCGGAGGAACACGTCGATGACCACCATCAGGGTCATCCCTTCGATGAAGATGTTCACGTACATCACAAATATCATCACAATCTTCACGCTCATTTTGACAAGTCGCCCGATAGACCCAATGTCGATAACTGTTAAATAACACGTTTTGCACATACTCTCAAAATGTATTTTCATTGATGACATTTCAAAAGCCGCTCAGTCATGATGCGAACCAAATGTGAGCTACATACCATGCGTATAATATTGTGATGAAGGATGCACTCTGAGAAAATGCAACAATTCTACATTCTATATACATCATTTTTCATTTGAAACAATGAATGTCACTGAAATGCTTCAGTTTTTATTAGCATGCCACACCAGGTTACAGTGTGTTTTGTTTCTCACTTTCTTCTTCTATTTCTGGAATGAAATCCGAATATGACAAATGGAGATCAAACAGACCACTTTACACGTTCAGTTGATACTGTACCAATCGCGTGACAGTGTTGCGTGCATGGTCCGAGTTTGAGTCACGCACAACGCCAAAGGCAGCAACAGGCAGCTGCACATCGAAGAGCTGAAGATGCTGGGGTGAAATGAGACATACAGAAGCAGGCTATTTAAAAATTTTGATGAAAAGAAAAATTTTAAAAGTTGGATAAGATGGATAGGATTGCACGGTGTAGTTTTATAATTGAATACACATATGCGCCTGTATTCTATTTTTAACAATATTGGGTGAATGTGTTTTTTAACTGACGCCCGATTTAGAGAAACAAGATAGGTTGCTAAATGTCCAGAAATGGTTGGGTCTCTTTTCTCTTCTATTCTAACCGTACACTTTTGACTCGATTGAAATGCCGTGTTTCGTCCATCATCATTTTAACTTTCATTTTGCACAAACTGCGCCTGACTTTGGGGAATGAAAGGTGGACACTGATCGAAGGATGTGCAGGTTATTACGACTGGTTGAAATTGTTCGTTAGGGGAGGGCGTTACCGTACTCCCACCTCTGTAAGGAACTGTGGAATATAAATTCGATACAGAATAACCAAACTGCAATCGTATTAAAATTGTTCCCCTGACAACTTATTGCGCTGAAAATAAATTTGTGCGTCAATACAAGCATATAGAGTGTGGAGGATGGAAATTGCAAGCTCATTTGCGAATCAAACATTAATATTGTTTGCATTACACGCTAGAACAATTTGAGCGAAACCGCCACGCACAGAGAAGCACTCTCATTAGGAAAGAAAGTAGCGGAACAGAGGCCGACTCTTACGGATAACCGGATAGGTGGACTGGATGAATTTTGTTGTCTGTCCTCTCTCGCCGTAAATAACCAATTGGAACATTGAAATTCGACGCAGTCACGAACGTTCTTTAGTCTACTTACTAATTTGAGTTGTCTTGCGATGGCTGCACGTCGATAATACGACTTTCGGTAATGACTTGGCTCTGATCTTTTATTGTATTCGTCTTGATTTGTTCATTCTATGCAGGGTCGGATTATCGTTGAAGACAACGAAGACATGTCTTCGGGCCCCCCGACCGCCGTAGTACAAAAGAGGGCCCCCAAAGTCGCCAACGGAGGGCCCCTGGGCGCGAATTGCTATCCGCACCCCCGATTCGGCACCCCTCTCGCGCGCTGTCAATCACAGATGAATTGCTATTCGCACCCCCGATTCGGCACCCCTCTCGCGCGCTGTCAATCACTGATAATAAGTAATCTCAATTGTGTCGCTCGATTCAAATCTTGTCTATTCATCAACGAGAGATCAGTCGCTACAATAAACGCGATAACAGAAGGTCTCTTTCCAAAGTTCGATCGTGTGTATGCGCAGAAACATTCGCCGTTAGAAGAAGACTGCGAACTGTTTAATGATAAGAATGAATCCGTCGATCACTTAAAGATATGATTCGGCAACTAAAAGGACTCGAAGCTGATTTTTGCAGTAAAGGTCATGGAATCGAAATGCAGACAGAGTCGAGTTGCCCAGTTACACGCGATCGAACTTTGGAAAGAGACCTTCTATTATCGCGTTTATTGAAGCGACTCATCTCTCTTTGGTGGATAGATAAGTTTTGAATCGAGCGACACAATTGAGGCTACTTATTATCAGTGATTGACAGCGCGCGACAGGGGTGCCGAATCGGGGGTGCGGATAGCAATTCGCCTCCCGGTCGTCCACGTGTGAGGGAGCCCCTGGCCGCCAAAAGAGGGCCCTCAAACGACAAAATACACAGTATTGTGTAAAATTTTCGCCTCCGACGGTTGAAAATGCAAAAGATTTCACCTGCGGCGGCTAAACAACCCAAAAAGTTTTGTCTCTGGCGGTTGAAAACCCAAAACTTTTGCCTCCCGCGGTACGTAGGAACCCCCTCAAGAAAAAAGGGGTCAAGGGCCCCCAATCCTTAAGCCGGGTCTGGTCCAGATCCCTCGGGATGCTAAAAGGTTGGGTGGGAAGAAAAATTTTCGAAAAATGTTTTTGGTTTCCTTTTTCTTTTTGGTCGCCAGGTGATATTCTCTGGTCCTCGGCCGTCAGGAGATGGGTATGGATTCTCAGACCAAAAATATCATTTCCAGTTTGATATCATTAATCTTCACTGGCGACTGGCACGGTGATGACAAATGAATCATTTTCCGTATTTTCTGATGGGATCTAAAAATCTATTCTTTTCGAAGATAAATATTTTCAATAGAATTTGTTTTCAGTTGCACGCTAATGGAGATATGCTGATTCGGGGAAGCAAGATCGGTGAGAAAGAGGGAGCCGCTTTCATAAGCTACCAATGCAACGCGACGAATGGATATGGAAGCGATACGCAAATCACCATCGTCGTTCGCGCAAATGTACGATTTGCAGTTCAAAAAATGCAGAGTTTTCAAGGAGGATCTATGATAGTTTGGCCACCTAACTGGACAAAAATAGGCGGATGGCTAAAAAATTCCAGAATTTTGCACGGAAATTAAAACTTTCACATGACACACTTTCCCATTTCTCATTTTCACATCACAAATTAATGCCTCGAGAGCACTTTTGAACATTCAGTTGGACTTCAAATTGTCGATAATATACAAAAATAGACTGCGAGAGGTTATTTTCAGCTGTGATCGCCTGATGCGAAGACCACACGCGATGAAAGAAGTTCATGGATCCGGATCGTATGCGTAGAATTAATTGCAGTCCCATTCGTGATGAGAGATTACGTGTTCGTGTTGGGACGCGATTGCAGCCGTTTGTCCAGTACGCGTTACTTATTCCTGGGGGCTGGGGGGGGGGGGGCGGCAACTCCATAAACCTGACGGAAGGGGCAGTTCTGCGAACCTCCTCCCTGAAGATCAAATTTGAGTTCTAAAATTCGAATTTGCGTCAAGTTCCCGACTTGACATGAAATTGGGTTTACGATATGTTAATCCCACTGACTTTTGGGGGAAAATTTTGCCAGCCCCACACCTCACAGCCCTAGTACATTCATGTATGTTTTTCAGTCTCCCCCATTTGCTTGCAGAACGGCTTGAAACCTTCGGATATGTATCCAGAAACATATAGGCGGCTGGTACAGGCACGATTTTTTGTTTGGATGAGATTCTATCTGGACGGGTATATTCTATAAAGGGCAAGTCCGAGGTGCCTAAGGGGTACAAAATCTCAATCTGTGGTACACCAAACTTTTTATTCGGACCTTTTGGGAGGTCTGCTCTTCAGTCAGGGATATGGGGCTGAGTGTACGTCCATCACATCCAAAGTTTTGTACGACGATCCTGGAGCATATCCGCGGTGTTTCTGGATGTGCACTTTCTATTGTACTGCAAACGCGTTTCCTTGACCTTCATATTAATTTGAATACGCGCTGCTGTCTCGTTGTGCTGTTTTCTTCTGGACTATGACATATACCGTATTTATTCTAATATAAGGACACTCTCTAATAGAAAGACATCCTCTAAACCAAATTTCGTCATCGAGCAAGCGATAGTATGCGTTATTTGTGTGGCTTTCATATTGAGAAGTGTTTTGCTCAGTTTTCTTTGACTTTTCGCTTGGAGATATTGCAGTCGCCAAGTTCAAAACCCAACGTGGCGATTTTTGGACTCTTAGGGGATCGAAATATATAAGGATCCTTATATTAGAATAAATACAGTAGTCTAAACCCATTTTTGTTCGCCATTATATGGCGAAAACGTGACATGTCCTTATATAAGAATAAATACGGTATTTTGCTGATGATGTAAAGTTTCTTGCTAGCGAAGTGGCGCTGTCACGGCCGACCGAAACTCGACACTTCTGTGATCTGTCTATGTCTAGAATAGACTGCTTGCTCAGTTTCTCTGGTGTGGTGAGTCGTAGAATACACGTTGAACTGTAACTTGTATCCGTTCCTCACGATGCGCTCCTTCGATTATAACCATCGCTGCCTGGAGGCGACCGAAGAGGCGATTTTTGAATTTCGCGCCAAAATCTCGACACGAAGTACCGTACCCCGGCGACCCCCCCCCTGTTTACAATCGAATTGTCATTTGTGTAGCTATAAATAATCGGATGCCTGAAATTTCGACATATTTACTTCTGCACTTGGCGAAGTTCTCGGATTTAATGTAGGCATCTATTTTATATTCATCAGTCAGTTTGAAATTGCCATGGGTGAAATATTCTTCAGACATACTGGACTTATTCAAGGAGGGATTTTCAGGAATTATGCGCGACACTTTAATTTCGTGGTTGTCGGGGTACAAATGCACTTATTTGGACATCAGTTAGTTGCAAACTCGTCGGATTAACAATATCGACATGCGTCATTTGTTTTTCCCCGCAATAATTCCGAAAACAGTAAATAGGTATTCCGTACCACAACACCCAATTTGCAATGTGGAGAAAATGAATGTGTATACGTTGGCGCGATCCGATTACATTTGCGCCGGCGCCGCAAATATGCGCGCTACGAAACACGAGCGGCGCTCTCGTTAATCTGCGCCGGTACGCCATATTTAGCCTTGACCGAATGCGCACGTACTAGCAAGGCGCAATAACTGCCCTTTCGCCTCATCCGCCGACTGGTTCCGGCCGCCGTTAACCCCGCAGCGCGGCACCTGTCTTGTACCACCAACGCCTGAGAATAGCCGTCGATATGTGGAACAATCACTGCTGTATTCGTACTATATTCTCAAGGAGTTGATGGTGGCGGGTGCACGGTGGTGGTTGGATTGTCAGTTTGCCTGGTTGGATGGTCGTCCCAATCCAAGAACCGGGCCTACCGCCTACCGCCTAAGCCTAAGCCTAAGCCTAAGCCTAAGCCTAAGCCTTAGCCCTAAGACGGTAGGCCCCGTTCTTGGCTTGGGACGGATGGTCAGTCTGTGAGCAAAGATGGGCAGCAGTATAGGGGAAACGGGTTACAGGCCAGTGTTACGATAGTACTAAGTTACTAAGTTTTATTACTTAGTAAAAAACTTAGTAATAGTACTAAGTTACTAAGTTAATTTTGAAAGTCCTTACTAACTTCTAAACTTAGACTATCATAACAATGGTACAGACCCACCAGACGACGTTCCAAGCAATCCGCACTGTTGAAGTCGACCGGTATCTGTCAATATGACAGCGTACCGGGTTTTTCCGACTATAAGAACCCCCTGAATAGAAGACTCTCTCTTACATTTAGATTTATTTTTCGAATAGAATATCCCCCTCTTCTACCTGATTTTCCGAATAGAAGATCTCCCCTCTTAGATTCGGAAAATCCCGGTAAGCCGCGTGAACCATCATGTTGTTTGCACTGTATGTATACTGTAGTGTACATAGTTTTCTTTCCTCCCCACGAAGTAGACAGGAGGTTCTCTCCTCCCTCTCTGCAACAAGTTTTCCTTCAAAATCAAGTCATAGAAATAAGAGAGGACATTTATACAGTGAAAAATGTCCCTCACGTCCGTTTTTAATAAGTAACAGCTCTCGCTTTCATTTACAGCCACCAAGCCAGAATAATATCTTATTCATTTTTCAAGCTTGCCCCATGAGCAACCAGAATCAACGACACGAATGTTGCGTCAACGAGGCGAGCGTGGGAGTTGTACTGTCGATATCTGGCGATTCCAGTTTTTCTCCGATTCTTTTTGGACCGCCCAGCACGTTGAATCAGTCTGACAATCATGTCGAGCCACGTATAGACCGTTATTGAGCACGGGCTAGCGAAACGCAACGCGTGCTACCCTTTGAATTGCAAATCTGTCAACAGTCAGTCTTTCAACAGTCAGAAGAAATCAGTCTTTCTTGCTTCAGTCTTTTAGTCCATTACAGTTGCAAAATTGTGATGTACATCATTGAGTCAGATAGAACTTAGAATTGATATAACAATAAGTCTAAATCGAAATTTATTCATTCGAGAACGATTGTCTCTGATTGTTCTTCTGTTTAGCTTATTTTTGGCATTTTTGGCATAGCAAGTGAAATTTTTGGTTCTTGCGCGTCTAAATTTAGATGGTAACACAGAAAGCATGAGGGTTTTTGGCTGCCGCTCTGAGTTGAGTCTGGCGAAAATAAATTCCACGGCGCGTTCGAAAATGCGAAGGTCTAGTTTTGCAATCGCATCATCATTGTTCGTAGATGTGCTTGGCGCGCAACAATATTTTGGACCATTTTTCCTGTCTGACTGTTGAATTAGCACTACATCGGTTCTATTGGCATTTTCGCGCACATAGTGCGTTGACAGATTTTCCGTCATTGAAGATCAGAACTATTTTATGTGATGCGAAAAAACGTGGGAATATGTTCCGATTGGATGTTGAATTTAATTAATAATGTCATACACTATCTCACGAAAAAGTGACTGACATGTCTGCTAATCAATTCGGTCTGTTCTTCAGCGGACCTGGTTCGAAAAACTGTCTCAAACGCTTTCCCAGAAACATCCACTGCCAATAAACATCGTGTTTTACGGGAGACATTTGACCGGGAAATTCCATTGTGATTCTGTTAACTTCAGGAAAAAATTTGGTCGTAAAATTTCCCCCGCCTCATCCTTTAGAAACCCAACTACACCTTTGCTACATTCCAAAAAATTCCGATTCATTCCGTTGGGCTAGCCTAACAATTTTTTTACTTCATTTTTATTTACTTTTTTACTTTTTGTTTAATTTTTTACTTTTTAAAATTTTTAATTATTTTAATTTTTTTACTTCACTTTTTTACTTTTACTTGTTTACTTTATTTTTTAAATTCAATTATCGTAGTAGGAATGAGCACCAGTTCAGACTTCGGCTCAGCTAAGGAGTATTAAATATTTAAAAAGTGTCATATGAGCCCTATAGGCAAAATATTAGGCAGACAGTTTTCGTACTCGTACGTCATCCGATATACATAAGTATAATTTTCCTAAATTAATAGAACGATTTTTTTCAGAGACGAACGAATATTCGAAAAAATTAACTGAGAAGCAAAGATGGGTCGCAAATGCACCTTTTTGAAGACACAAATACCGTACGCTTCGTTGTTTGCCCTGATTCTCACGCTGGGTGGATTCATCGCGCTCTGCGTGCTGGCAGAAACGATAGTGCAGGATTGGTTCAAGCGAATCGACCGCGTCATTCCGATTGGCCACATCACAACCTGGTGGATTATCGCGATCATCGGAATAATATTTGGTCTCTGGGTGGTTTTACTCTGCTTCGTTGGCGCAATTGCTACCACAAGTAAGTGACCATAATCGTTTTTCAGAATGAGGTTGTTTCGCATTAATATGAATTGCTTTTCAAAATTTAAAAACGAAAACGTGCTAGTGCTAGTGCCAGGTGCATTGTCATTAATAAAAAAATTTGACACTTCTAACAGAATGAAAAAATGACTAAATTTTCTGATTACGTACTTGTACGTAACTGAATCTAAGGTCCACACGTAATTTGGAAGATATTCTTATAGATGAGGTAGTATCGATATTTTCAATTCAGTATCAGTGTCCAGTGTTGTCGAATTCTTTGAATTTGATATCGGTATCGTTTCTTTCTAGTATGCAAAATTTGACTATTTTTAGCACATTGCAACGCGAAAATCTATAGATATTCCACAATCTGTTGTTGTAGAAATTGTAATTTTATCACACGTTTTGCAGACATCAGCGGAACAAGCTCGTATTTGTCTGAATTTGGTTGGCAGTCAAACTTGGCGCGAGTCGGAAGTCACTGCTCGGTAGCGATTTTCACGCTGATTACTTATTTGGCGACGATTTTGTGGGCAATTGTTCTCACAATTATCGGAATCGTGGAAGCCGCACATATCGCTCTCATTCAATCGACAAATGCACTGTGCGAAAGTGTCAATGCCAACGCCACAATCGTCAACGCCACTAACTGCGCGGATCTGTCGATTCTCAAGCCCGTTATTCACCTTGTCACCAGCACGGTTTGTTTCTTAATCTGTAGCATGAAATTGGAGGTTTTCAGGCGAAAGGGTCAGATGACAAAAACACACACTAATTAACAATTTTTTATGATGTTGTTCATCATTATGCGCTGCTCGGAAAGAAACTTGAGTACTGTAAAAAACTTTGCGTCGAGACCGGGTGTCCCGCGCTTCAGCGTTGCGATATATAAATCGATAATCGCACCGCGCCTCG
>JAQGCX010001598.1:0-10606 GCA_034700205.1 Plectus parietinus
CAGTTTTAATAAGCGCATGTATCATAAAACATGTCCTTTTTTGACCTGGTTTGTATTTGCTGACCGAGGTTCGGCCAAAGGGGGGGGCTTATATTAGAGACAGGGCTTCTATTTTTTGATCCTTCGCTAGGGGGGTTTCTATTAGAGACGGGGCTTGTATTAGAATAAATACGGTATTTTTTAAAAATAATTCTTCAGAACGCCGTCAATGCGCTGTATCTTGCGACAGCCGGTCTGCCGTCTGTTCCTTCGGCTTCGAAACTACCTCTGACGGCTGTCCTAAGGATAACAATTGTCGGTGCAAAAACCCATGCGACCAAGTCACCTGCTCTATTGGCCAAACTTGTCTTCTGCGTCCGATGACTTGCCAAGACCACCAGACCTGCTACCCCGTTCCTTCTTGTAATCTTATTATTTTGAAGTTTAAAGCTGACAATTGTTTGCTCTTCAGGCGAAACGAACCCTTGTTCCAGCGGACAGAAGCCGGCGGTTGAACCAAGAACATATACTCTGTTTACGTGTCTCCAAAATCGCTCTCAGATTTGTCCTTCTGGTTTCTATTGTACCGGCTACAACGCGGACAACGAAGGCGTTTGCTGCGCAGAGGCTGCCGGTTAGAATTTGCTCCCAAATTTCTATTGCATTTACGCTTCGAATTAAAGAGAACCTGTAGCCAAAAATTAATCTTACCTTGAATTGTGTAAAACTGCGAGGATTTCGAAAAACATGTTCATTTCGACCAGAGATGACGATAACAGCGACCGACTATCAATCGTGTTGGGACCCAGTTTTGGGATTCGCATACTTCTCAGCCTCCTAACTCATTACGGTTGCCTTAAAATTGCGTTTACTCCTGTTTTTTTAGTGCAAAGTCGACTATTCCGGTCATTTTGACATGCATATCGTAGAGGTTCTGACGAAAATTCGCATCTGTTACCGTACACCTCTGGCCGACCGTCTTGTGGGAATATGAACTTCAAAAAAGATTTTTAATATAAAGAGCTCGAATAGAGAAAAATAAACATGTTTTTCGAAATCCTCGCATTTATTTTACATTATTCAAAATAAAAAGAAATTTTGACAACAGGTTCCCTTTAATGATATTTTGCTTTCAGATCCCTTCACAAGTATCGATGGAAACAACGTGGTGGCGTCTTCTGACTTGGCCACATGCTCACATGGGGATCCGTTCTCAAACGCTCCAGACGGGGCGCCATTAAAATGTTCGCTGTCGACGAATACTTGCCCCTCCACTCACTATTGCTACTCGAAGCCAGGGGATACGGAAGGAATTTGCTGTGTTACGAAACGTACTGAAATCGCTTGTAGGATAAACTCATATGAAAACTGAATTTAGGCTTTGTCTGCAATCTTCCGCAAGATTCCGGCCCATGCACCGTGATTGTTCCCCGCTTTTACTTCAATATTGATCGGCAATCATGCTTGCCCTTCAATTACGGTAAGTCGACATCGCAGGAATGAAATGATTCGAAATGTTTATTACAGGCGGCTGCAGCGGCAACTTGAACAATTTCGCATCCGAGACTGACTGCGACAAGTTTTGCGTTGGAACCGGTGTCGACTTTAACACTCCAGTAAACGAAGCAGTTCTGGAAGAAAACGGCGTCCAAATGGGATTCAGTTTGTCAGGACCGCTTCTTCGTGATAAACATCAGCCAAGTGTAATTAGGTAAGATTCGACTACTATTGAGAATTCGTTTCATTCGCACAGTTTCAGCGCTTTCCGAAGCTATCTTACAAAAAACTTTGGTGTTCGTGACGAAGAAATCGAAGATTTGAGCATCAAGGACGATAACACTGTTCGATTCGCCATTCGAGGCGCCGATGCAGTGCAGCAGTCGAAAATCATCTCGGAAGCAGTTCGTTTTACTGAAAATTGCAATCGCCCGTTGTGCTCATACTGTTTCTGTTTAGGTTTCACAAGGCCGATTGCAATTCGTTTACGACGGCGACACCTATCGGGCGGAACCTCAAACATGGTTCAGCGAACAGATCTCTCACCAGGTCGACGGTGCTGGTGCAGCGTTTTGGGGTACTGTAGTTATTACCACCTCATTTTCTCAACTACAATATGTCGACTTTCAGGACTTATAATATCCTGTGTAATATTCGGGGTTGTGATTGTCATCGCACTTTGTGCGGCAGCGGTGAGTGTTCAGAGGAAATCGCTAAGTTCACAAGTATTATATTCTACTGCAGACTTTTATGTACCGCAAGGGAAAGAGACGCAGCATTAGCTACCGCGGGTCGACGCCGACAACGGTGCGCAACTACCCGACCAACACGGCCTACGTGGCGTCGCAGAGCAGTCACAGTCCGAACAGCGACAATTCGGCGCCGACAAGACCGATGCTCGACGAATCCGGCACCTACAACGGCAAATCCATTCCAAGAAAGGTCTTGTGTAGTCGGCGGCAGGAAAACCAGTCGGGCCACTAGCATACTGTTTTATTCTCTCTTATAACGGCTAGCGCGAAATTACGGTTTTGGCGGGAGGACAAAAAATTTGTGTAGTGAACAAATTTTTGGCAGGACGCCAACTCGGGAACTCTTATTTGCGCTCATTTGTTCCGTAGCGATTAGCGAAAATTTGAAATGGTTAGCAAGGGACCCCCGACTGGTCGCTGTGTTTCTTTTTATACTCATAATTTCCTTGACGGTAAAAAGAGTGCTGTAAAAAGCAACGTAATCCCAGAATTTTAGATCTACATTAGTGACCAAGTAACATTGTAGGACATTTACTTAAAATGGATTTAAATCATAGCAAATATTGATGCTCAATTCAGTGCATTCTGGATTTTCTGCTATTTTAACAGCGCGCGACATTCAATTGGGGTGTTTTGGATCAGTTTCCAGTTATCCGTTCGAAAAAATGTGGACAATAATATTGAAGTATATTTTTACTTGAAAATTTACGGTCGCATTTCAGGTGTTTTCAACAGACGATATTAATCAAATTCGTGGAGCAGATGGAAACGGCGGCTATTACTCTCAGGCACAGTACGTGTGGCAGGAACAGCAGAATCCGGTCAACGTGCGCAATAAGACGATGCTTTACTATTAACGATGCAATGTAATAAAGTGCGTTTTACTCGATGATCTTGAAGTGGAATTGCTTTGAGGCTGTTCTTGCATTGTTGTTGCATTCTTTCGTTGTTACTGTCCGCACGCAACGCGATGTGCGCCAGACGCTTTGTTTAGCCATGGATTGATTTGCCTGATGGATTACTGTACTTTTTTGTTCCCACTCGCCTCTTCCCCGATTCCAAGTCAATCTCATTCATTTACTTATATTTTCGTTTTGTTCTGCAGTCAGTGTAAGTAATAAACGCTAGTTTTGTGTGCTGCAATGGATATCGTGCAATAAGTTTACAAGCATATAGCAATTATACTCATAATTTCTATGAGAGTAAACCGGATTTTGAAGACGCACCGCACTGTACACTGAAAAAGTTTGTGACCAATTTCATTGTGTGACAATTAACAGAAATAGTTTTTCCTGCTCTCTATCATTATAATAAATGATACTCAATAATATTTTAGCAGCCAAAATTACTTTGTCCCATGAACATCATTCTTTCTGTTTGAACGACATTAAATTCCGGTTTACTCGTGAAAATGATGAGTATATTTTTTCCAACTTTTATCTCATGAACAGTTTTTACCCATTTCCAGCATGTTTGACATCTTTCAAGCAAAACAAAATGTACGCGCTACATGATTGAAACTTACAGGAATCAGGAATAATTCGTCCTGTTGGATTTCAGGCAAATTTCTTGAAGTTGAGGGCAAGACGTTTGGGGCATGGACAGTACCTGAAATAATACTTGTGTTTTTACGATTAGGAATAACCATAACGACTGCGCCATTATGCGCGCGATGACAGGTATTTGCAAGTATGTTTTATGGACATCGAAAACCATGTAACTTGAATTATAGATGGAAAGTTAACCATGTGAATGAAAATGAGTTTACCAAGAAGCCATGCCCGATTAATGCTTTATGTGATATTTTAAAAAACGAATATGCGCAGTCACATGAGTTCTAGACAACGTACGCTGCGTCTTCTCCGGGTGGACCATCTGGCCCAGGTCGTCCTGCTTCACCAGCGATTCCAGGAAGTCCTGCCTCGCCATCTGGCCCGGCTGGTCCCTGCGTCCCAGGGCTACCTTGGTTGCCGTTATTGCCTTCTTTGCCGAGTGGTCCTTTCGGCCCCCTTTCGCCGTTCGGTCCTCGATCACCGATTTCTCCTTTGCCACCGGTAGATGCATTCTCTCCTGGGGGACCAGCCTCGCCCGGTTTGCCAGCCTCACCAGGTGGACCCTGAAATGAAACAGCTGTTGCAAACACAATACCAATGTGCGTCTATGCATACCTCTGCGCCCGGTGGTCCAGGAACTCCAGGACCACCGTCGGTAACACTGTTTCCGGGACTTCCGGGCTCTCCCGGTGGCCCCTGAAAATATACAAGTAGTGTAACATATGCTCGTATCGATTGATTACCGCTTGGCCGGGAGGTCCAGCAGGTCCTGGCTCTCCTTTGGGTCCTGAAGGGCAGCGTCTGCACTTGCCATCCCGAGATAGAGTAATGGGCGGCATGTGGCCTGCCAGACCTTCTGGTCCAATGTCACCAGACAGTCCGGGTGTCCCATCCACACCTGACGAAAATACCGTATAATCTCTAATAAGCGGTGCGTCGCTTATTTCTTTCAGCCTGCTGGAAGGGATTATCGAAAACACCGCGATCAGAGCCCGGCGAAAAGTACTGTAACAAACACAAAACATGCGTATTGATTTTTCGGGACTGAATCAGGCGATATAAAACAGAGTACTATCGATTTGCATGCTGTAATGCTGAGCAAAAACGCCTGGCTCTGGTCGCCGTGTTCTCGATAGTAGCGTTTTACCTCTAATAAGCGGTACCCCTTGTATTATAGCATAGTACATTTCGCTAAAAAGTGCGTCTCTTATTAGAGGGCGCCGCTTATTAGAGGTTATACGGTCACCAGGCGCATAGCTAGAAACCGATAATTAGGTGGGGGGCCAGGTGCTTTTCCAGGAGGGTAAATCGAAAATTTTCAAAGAGGGGACCCTTATAATTTTTTAAACTGGGGGCTGGGCCCTCCTGGGTCCCCCTAGCTACGCCCCTGACGGTCACTATGGCGGTCATGAACTGAGACTAGGAGCTCAAAAGCTGCATACCTGGATCACCGGCGGTTCCTGGTGGACCAGGTGGACATGCGGTCTTAGAGGCACATTCTGAAAAAAATCGCTCGAATAGCTTCCGTTTATGACGACATGCTACGCTTACGGCATTGCCCAGCAGCTGACGGTGCCGCTTGACGTGATTTACGAGTTCCGCTTGAAAAAGCCGAGCGCTGTTTTCTCTGCACTTCCTTCCAAATCTCTTTCGATATTTCCTGGCAGGGAAGACACAAACTTTGAACAGAATCGCAAATATATTAGAGAATGGTTACTTCAAACTCCAGCATGTCTTCTCGAAGACCGTTGTTGATTTCGTCAATTTTTTCCCATATTTTCGGTAGGGAGAAACAGCAGATGAGCAAAGAACAGAGAGAGAAGACAATGGCGCCGTAAGCGGCGAATCGAGCGGAATGGTGCATGGAGAGGCGATGTTGTGGACTTGAGAGCAAACTGCTCAATTGAGTCAGTGCTGTGGAAGTGCGAGTCGGCTGTGTGCGAGTAGTAGGGAGGGAGCGGCCTTTCAAAGGAGCTGCCCGATCATTCGAGTGTGGCGAAGGGGAAATCGAGGTGAAATTATGGCGGAAGAACTGGTCCTTATGTCGCAGCTCCTTTGGCCTCAATCGGTCGGTTGCACTTGGCTGCCTCGCCACATTTGCATCGACCGAACAAGGTCTTCCGGTGTTTGCATGTGGGAATTCGATCGTTCGTCCACTCTTCCGCCAATCTTATTGGTCGTAAATGCGGGCGACACGTATTGCTGCGCGTTTTCAGACCGGTTCGTCTGACTAATTTCACGCTCTTTAACCGACCTACATTTTTACATATCAAACCGTACGATGACGAAAATAAGAATCTTGGAATACAAAAACATTGTTGCGCACATATGAGAGCACCAGTTGTGACTTAGAAGACTGAAATATGCAGAAAAGGAATCAGTGGACTAATTAGGCTCCGGACGGGCAGCCATTTCCGGTCTGACCCTCGCGACATTTGCAGTCCGCCTCCTTCATGCGGCGCTCAGTCACATCTCGTCCGTCCGACGTTTTGCCGATCACGCACAGACATCCTGCAATCATCGAGCCGCATATCCATCATTATTCTCTGAACAGCTGAAATTACGAACCCTTCGGTCGCGGGTAGCAGCCCTCCTTCAGACCCTTGAACTTGTCCTTCAGCTCCTGCACGACCTTGTTGTAGTTGGCGCGCGCCTGTTCCTCGGTGGTGGAGCGTTTCACGATCGGCACCTGAATGAGAATCTGATTTTTTCATTTTTTTAACGCGAAAACGGTATCGACGCACGCTCCCAAAGGTTTGCGTGAGATCGGCGGGCAGTTTGCAGTCGGCGTCCGCGTTGTACTTGGCGACGATGTCGTTGCCATGGGCGTCCTTCTCGTTGCACTTGCAGCCGCCGCTGGGCTTGGGGAAGCAGTTGTCCTTGAAGTCGCCAAACTTGTGCAAGATCTCCTCATTGACGGCGGCTTTGTGCGCTGCGGTTTCGGTGTCAGGTTTGGCGGGCTCGTCGGCGTACATTTGTGTTCCCGGCGTGGCCGCTGAGCGAACAGGTTGACTGGTAACCAGCGGCTCCTGTGTCAGCTCTTTCTTCCTCTCCAACTGTTCCTAAAACAGATTTTATTGAGCAAATTTACTATGTAGATTCCTCAATCCATTTCAAGTAGTTTGCGTTTAACACTTTCGCCACTTAGTATCTGCGCGTTGAGTGCAAACTTCTTGAAATGGATTCAGGAATCTACGAACTAAATGTTCACATTGCATTAAAAATAGGGTTGTCAGATTTCCAATGTTCCAAAGTAGGAGATTTTTCGAGTTTTAGCCAAAATCGGGGTCGAGAGCTTACTTCCCCTTTATCATTTTACTGACTTGGTTCAGGATAAGTCTGTTTTATCCTGAGCTTGTCACGTTTTTTGACTCTCCAAAGTAGGAGTATTCTACTGGCAGTAGGAGGGTTGACAACCCTAATTAAAAATCAACACAATGTTTGCACGACGTACCATGGGCATGGCATAGCTGGAGACGACGAGGAAGGCCAGCAGCAACGCAGCAGGAAGCTTCATGGCTGGATTCTCAGTACTCCCAACTTGCACTGCCAAACGCACCAGTCGACCGCGTTTTAAAGCCAGCCGCCGACTGCGATTGCGTCCCGTTGAATCGGCAGAACAACAGCTGCTTCGGTCGGCACGTGACATTGCTCATCCTGTGCCACTATCAGCTGACCGATAAATTGCGTCCGCTGGTAGCGGCAAATATGTTTGCGCTCAAAAACCTTCCGCTCAAAACGTTCGCCATTCGTCTACGAATCACTCTGTTTCCGGTGAAGCAAGCTGATGAGTCAGTGGTGACCAACTTTCGGCAGCCGTTTCCTTGTCAGTACATCCATCAATCACGCCGGAATTTGCTTGTTGTTCAATGATTATTGTTCTGCAGTTGTAATCATTGTTCTGTAAGCTGCAGTAGAATAGAAATCCTGAAAACATTTGGCTCTCCTGTTTTCTGAAAGTACAATAAAAGAATTTTTGTGACGAACAATGGTCACGCAAGATTTCAATCACATGCAGATTTAATTGTTTGCTTCATGGTTGATCAGCAGACCGTGTTCACCATCCTGCATTCGTTGCTGTTGCTGACGGCTATTGTGTGATTCAGTTTTAGGGGATCATATGCAAACAAATTTCTGAATTAAACAGCAAGCATGTTGTAAACTAGAGAAGCGAACATATTAAAGCTAGTAGATCACAGGAATCACTGAGCTGAATCACTCGGAGTCGCCGAGCGGGCATCCGACGCTGCAGAATGGAGAGAAGCAGCCGTAATAGGCGTTGTGATCGCGTGCTACTCGTACGACTTGTCGTAGGACAACGGCGCGTGGTGAAAGCTGCTGTCTTGAGGGTAGTCCGGATGATTGACGTAGCGGAGTAGGTTGTCCCGTTGAGGGTAGGGCGAGTCGACGTAGCGGGGAATGCTGTCGCGTTGCGGTTAATGGTAGTCCTGATTGCGTTGCGGGTAACGGGAGTCATGATTGCATTGCGGGTAATGGTAGTCGTGATAGTCGTCGTAGCGGGGAAAGCTGCTCCGTTGCGGATAGGGCGAGTCAACGTAGCGGGGAATGTTGCTGTGTTGCGGGTAGAAGGGAGGAAACAGCTTGTAGCGGTGGAGAATGGTGACGTTGTCGTACCGATGGTCAAATTCGGGCGCCGGCGCCGCCCAGGTGACGGAGAACATGCCGAGCAGCAACTGCAGCACCAACGTTGACTGCATCATTTTTGTTTGATTCCGATTGAATCTGCCTGACCGCTCACTGCAAAACGACGATAAAACACACAACTATTTTCTTTATTTGTGCTTACGTATTCAGTACTTTTCGTTGTACAAACGTTATTCGTGATTGATCAATACTAATGCAGAAACAACTTTGTATTGTAACATTTCACACAACAAAATTGCTTAAAAATAATCATCCTGATTGTCTTCAACTACTGGACCGTTTTTTCGCGTAACCAGAATGTTTCACATTTTCCTTTGCCCTGAAAAATAATGCGCTGTGAAGCAAACGGTAAACTTTGCAATCGCAAAAAGAACACAGTAACAGTTGATAAGTTTCGGCAGAGATCAATTTTTGGCAACATGTGCTTCATTCGATGCGCCATCATGATAGTTCGCATTACCTTAACTTCAATTAGTCCTCTCGATTGCGACTGAAATTCAGGCCATCGCTTCAGTAGCACGTGACTTTTATCGCTAAACTGAATTTCGCCTGCTTCACCTAAAATATTTTGCACAAGATTTTGCATAGTGACGTATAGATACGTCGGTCCAGTAATTTCGAATCGGTACCGGTACTCGGTCCACCCGAAATTTTGGTTAATCGGTACCGGTACTGGGTCCACCCGAAATTTTGGTTAATCGGTACCGGTACTGGGTCCACCCGAAATTTTGGTTAATCGGTACCGGTACTCGGTCCACCCGAAATTTTGGTTAATCGGTACCGGTCCATTACACTCTCAGGACCGTCGGTACTCGGTCCGGTACCGGTCCGGGTCCAGGAAAAATTCGAATTTTTCCAGTGTAAAATGCAAAAATCCTGAATTTTGACATGACAATACAAATATCTCAAATGATATGTTGGATGTAGAAATATTTTCGGAAAATTTTGAATTTTGAAAGTTTGAATTTTGGCACTATTTTTTTGAATTTTCTCGTTAAATTCTAATGTTGGACCGGTATGGTATCGATTTGTAGTCGGTCCACGCAATCGGTACCGGTCCAATAATCGGTTCACGGAAATTGGTCAGTAACGGTACCGGTACCAGTGCACCGACCCCATCTATATAGTGATGTTGAGTACCTGTGCTTTCCATTCGAGAGGCCATATTGACAGTGTCACCAAACAAGCAGTATCTCGGGGCCGCCAGTCCAATTACACCTGCAGCTACTGATCCTGAATGAAATCCGATCCGAATCTTCATTTGAACATGTGGACGGTGGGCGACCACAAAGTTGTCCATTTGCTGAAACAAGGTCTTGAATCAACATGAAATGGACAGTCGGTCGGTCTTTTGGTACGACAGCTTCTTTCCATGTACTTACGTGTCGCATTTTCAGGGCAATATCAGCAATTTCTACAACGTTTCGCATTGCGTTTTGATGCGGTACTCCAGATACTATCATGTATGCATCGCCAATAGTTTCCACCTGTAATTCATAGCATGGAATATTATCAACGCCATCAGCGAATTAAAGCTGTACTTTGTACGCATCGTGTGCTGCAATGATTTGGTCGAAGCCGCTGAACATGTCGTTTAGAAATGTGACCACTTGAAGAGGTAAACTGTCGGAACAGAGTTGAGTAAAACCGGCGATATCTGAGAAGAGTACGGTAGCTAATTCGTACGTCTGGGGTTCTACATGTCGACCATGCTTTAGGTCTTCCGCTATCGATCTGAAAAAAATTGCACTTTTATACCGCATATATTTAATCAACTGTACTCAACCTCGGCAGCAATTGGCCAAGAAGATTATCGGCCTGTTCTCGAGCTTCTTCTAACATTGACGTTCTATCTTTGACGATTCGTTCCAAATTTGCAGCATACTTTTCCATTCGTTTCATCATTTGATCCACCAAAGAGCCTTTGCTGAATCGGATTTAATTTAGGTTACTAAACAAATCTACTCATAATTTCTTTGACGGTAAAGAGAGTACTGTAGAAAGTACCGTAACCCCTGAATTTTAGATGCGCAATAGTGATTAAATGTCGTGAGACGTTTAGTAGAAAAGGATTTAAATCATGCGAAGTAATGATACTCAATACAATAAATTATGGATTTTGGCATGATCGATCGATTTACAGTTAACCGTTCTGATTAT
>JAQGCX010001599.1:0-10601 GCA_034700205.1 Plectus parietinus
GCTTGTCGACCAAAAACCCCCCCCCCCACCACCCCCACGGCCTACCTCGGATCGTACCCCTCCCCTCCTCTACGAACAAGATTCAATATCAATGTTCAATCAGCAGCACACTCCTCTATCTGATGCCGTTTAGGTGTTTCGAAACTTGTTTCACCAAAGAGGCAGAGGACGTATGCCAGTGTTCCCTAGCGTCGTCTGCAGTTCCGCGCAAACCTCTGATCTGCAGGACCAAACAGTACTTCGACTGTTTTGCTCCCATCCTGTTCTCGGTGAACAACAGCAACATGGTGGACATTTGCAAGAGAAAATGTCCGTCGCCCTGCTCGTTCTGGCAGTACCACAAGAGCGTCAGCTACGCGCGCTTCCCCGCCCCTGAGGCGCGATTCTTCGTCACCAGCGACACCGAGTGGGACCTCCTCACGCACACCATCATTCTGGAAGTTGGTACTTATTCGAAGATTTTAAGCCTCAACCAACACGGACCAAATTGATCGAGTTTTTTCTCCTCCCTACCGTTACTAAACGATGTGAAAAATGACCCTATTTTGGGCAAAAATTTTATGTAATTTCATGTTTTAGCATAACAACTTAAATAAACACCCAAAATTTGCAAATATTGAGGCCAAACTGCTTCAGAGTTTTGATTTGTTTATCTACAATCATTATTATAGCACATGAATATCTCAGATGTTTTGCTTTGCTGGCAAAACTTGTTGACTTATTCAACGCGTTATTTGTTGTGCAACTACGAACTTTTCTTCTCACCATCCCAACTTGTTTATGTACCTTAGCATTGTTAAAATTCGCTTTTCAGGTTTTCTACACTTCAATGGACTACACAGTGATCAAACACATGGTGGCGATGACCCCAAACTCATTCATCGCGCAAATCGGCGGACAAGTCTCGCTCTGGATTGGCGGCTCTATTATTTCCGTCTTCCAATTAATAATTTGGTTGTTGCGTTATTTCTGCGGTCTATGCAAGGAGCGGTGTTTCTTTCGAGCAAAAAAGGATAAAAATCGGCTAAATCGAAAGGCAGACAGAAGTGCGAGAAGCAGACCAATGAAGTGCGCGGGCAGAAACTGTATAGACGGTTTCATACGATCTCTTGCGAATTATTTGGAGAGTGGCAAAAAATAAAATTCAATCGTTGATGAGCTCTGTGAGCTGTTTGATTTCTATTATTTGCAACACACTGAGTGAGTATAAATACTGTGCTATTTTTACTGCATAAGCACGAAATAAATTTATTGCAACGCACAGTCTTGATCACAAACATAAGTTCCATATTCTGTTTGCAATATAATTATGAGGCTTCAGAAATCTTATTGCAGTACCTGCTCATGAATTTTTCATGAAATAAAGAAATTTACTTAAAAAAGTACAGGGCATTTCGAGAAAAAGCTGGGATTTGAATTGCTTGTCAGTTTTTTCGGGATCGACTGATTCTTGGCTCGTTCGACTCTACAAAAAACTAGTTTGTTTTGGTAAATTGCTTTTTCAATTTCATGGTGGGACCAAAATTGACATTTTTGCCCTGATGTGAAAAAATTAAAAGAAAATTTTTCTTATTTTATTTATTTGCTAACCTAATTACTCAAAACATTGTTTAAATCACTAAAAACATTAAAAAACTACTGATAAATTCACCAAAAATATGATTGGATTGCATACACGATTGGATCAAAAAAGCAAATTGTTCAAAGCATGCCATACTCAATCATGTTTGTATTGGCAAAATGTTGTCAGTGAGTTTTTAGTGGTTCTTCAGTGTTTTTAGTGATTTAAACAGTGTTTTAAGTAATTAGGTGCGCAAATAAACAAAATAAGAGAAATAATTTTTTAATTTTGTTCACATAAGGGAGGAGGCAAAAATGTTCATTTTGGTCCCACCACGAAATTGAAATAGCAATGTACCAAAAAAAAAAAGTTTTCTGTTGAGTCGAATGAGCCAAGAATCAGCAAAATCGGTCAACCCTGAAAAAAATGACAAGCAATTCAAATCCTGGCTTTTTCTTGAAACATCCTGCATTATATTTTATCCGATATTGATTTCGGATAATCAGTGCAACGTATAATCGCTTTGAACCAGATTTTGGCGTGGACTCCTTCAAAAAGTAAGCACCGCATAAACGTTCAGTTGTTCTTGCACTAAATAATATAACAATTTGAAGCAAAATGTTGTCTTTCCAAATGTTCTTGTTTCTGGACCTACGAATATTGGGGTTTCTGAAAACCTGGAAGGGAGCACGCCCTCCACCCCCTCTTTGATCAAGCCTCTTTTAATAGTGAATCACTCTTCTTTTTTTTCGAGCCACTCTCCAGCTTTTGAAGTGCTATATTAATCTTGTCAGCGGCGCTCTTGACTTGAGTCGCACTTGGGACGTCATTTTCAAGCGCTATTTCCAATGCGGCACACACGGAATTCATTATGATTTGTTCAGATGTGTGCTGCTGCAATCGCTGATGGTCGCTCTGGACTCTTTTTTCTGCTTCGAACCACTTTGCTCTTTTCATTTCGATCTCTCTCAGAGCCGATTTCAGCGTCTTCACGGCGCTTTTTTCTACCCTGTCAGGCACAACATACCATACAAGTGGTGCAAGCAGAACAAGGCCATGAGTTGCAATAATAGCAGCTCCTGCACCAGCAGCAATTGCTGAGTAAGTTGTACACGCGCCAATAAATGAGACGAGGCCGCCTGCCGCCACGTTTGTGGAAGTTGGCTTGATTAACGTGAGTGGTTTGACCATTTGCAGATTCCTACTTGTATCATTTAGTTCGATGACTTTTTCTTTCAGCGTCTCGCACAGTTCGCTCAAGTGCAGTTTGTGCTGATTTTTGTGTTCGAATTCCGATGCCAATCCTGAAACGAACGATCTTCAAAACATCGGCGATATTTTTGCCTCTGAGGGGAAAAACCTCAAAAATTTCGCCTCCGGCAGTTATCATTGCCAAAAAATGGCTCTCCACACCCTTAAATTCTGGCAGATAATTGTCATGACACGGTCTACGGCTTACATTTCGTCAGTCACAATAGCCCTTGAAAATGGTGCTGTCAATTTGCTACGCTGAGTATTTAGAGGACGGGAAAAACAGAGTATAGTCGTGCATAGGGTAAACACGGAGTCTTTTTATACGGGGCGGGCTGGAACAGGGATCTCCGGGGAATTTTCCCGACGAAGCGGGCCGATACGATATTTCCGGGACTCCCCGGGACCCCGGATCCCGTCCGGTGGCGACCCTGCTTGTGCAGACCCATCCGCCTTCTCATCTCATCGAAGAGCTGGGCTAAAAACGCACCCTTTATTTTTTTGTCCAGATCTTGTCGGTATTTCGAACGCAGGTTTTTGTCATCAAACTGTTGCGTTCCCGAATCAAACTCGTCAAAAATGATTTTGCGCAATTCGCTGACTTCATTTATAAATTCCGATTCGGTTGTGTGTGTCATCTCGTCCGCGTAGCTCTAAAACGATTTTTAAAATCTTTTCCTAATACATAACTATGTTGCACTTCAGGTCCGGCTTAAGGGTTCGGGGGACGGCCAGGATCCGTTTTTTTTAAAGCTGGCCTACGTACCGCCGCAGGTAAAAAGTTTTGCAACTTTTATTGCTGAGACAAAAATTACTATTTTTACTACCGCCAGTGAAAAAAAGCGAAAGTTCCACTTTTTTTACCACGGGAGGCAAATTTTTTTTGAGTACTTCTCTGTATTTTGTCATTTTTGGCAAAGTTTTTAGCGACCGGAGGCTCCATAAACACTGAAAGCCGGGGGCCCTGGACCAAATGGTCCACCTACAGTATACGCCGGACCTGTCGAACTCATTACCTTGCTCATTTCGGCACTGAATCTGGCAGAACATTGGTCAACTTTTTGTATGTAGGTTATTTCTGCATTCGCCCTGACTATGTCCGTCAAGACCGGTAATTCATGGCATACATCTGCGTAAATCTGCAAACAATCATGGTGTAACTGGAAAATAATTTTCCGATTTTCACGCTTGCAGGGCGTGGACTATATTCCAGTATAACATTTCCGTACCATGTACTAGTATGTTCGAAGACCCCAATTAGGCTATTCACGGAATTCAATTTGATTTGGCGCACTTTTCTTTGGCGTGTACTTTGACAAATCGACACCGTACTGAAATAATTTAGTACGGTGATTGTACTTTCATTAACAATCAGAAAGTGAGCCAAATCAAAATCCGAAGCCGGCTAACTCCTGGCGGCCCTCGGGGAGGGGAAGGGTACCTACCGTACCACTTTTCGTAGTAACATTTAAAACGAAATATGTAATAATGAAGCAAAATTGCAAATTTTTTTGAGCGGGTGCATTTCTTTTAAAAGTGTTGCACATTTCCAGAATTAATTCCCATTCCTCCCCTGTAAGATCACGTAAAACATATGCTAAAGCTTTGTCATACCTCAAAAATGCTGGCAAAGGTTGAAAGTTTGACTATCTGTCCATTCAACATCTTTGGTTCGAGAGTTTCGGATGAGCATAAATCCTCAACCAATGCTCTGGCTTGTTTCAGAAACAAATCGTCGATGTCTGCAAAGTAACCTGGTATTCTGCAATGTTAGTCTGACAATCAATTAGACCCTTCACGGATTCGAATTTAATTTGGCACACTTTCTGATTGTCAAGGAAAGTCTATGCCTCAGCGTATGATCTTACTCTCAAAACGATCGCCTCACTGAGTTTTATCAGCGCGGCGTCGATTCGTTCAGCAAAGCAAAACACAAGCTAAAGAGAAGTGCTCTAAATCGAATTCAATTCTGTAAAGCGTCTTACCTTTGACTCTGCCATCGAAATTTTCTGATTCTATTGACACTTTATTTCCAGGATACGGCATTGCAAAACCTTGGATAGTTTCAAAACTATCTCTAATGTGCGTCCGAACCGTAGCAAGGTCTTGATGAATTTCGTGATTAATTGATTCCAGTTTTTTCTGCAAATTATTTTTATACCAACATCATGGGCGCAGCAAGGATCGGCTGGAGGGGATCGAATTTCTCCGAAACAGGGTCATAAGCTCCATTTTACAAGAGGTGCCCCTAACAGAGTTGAATAACTTAAAACCGCACCGCAAACAAAAGTTTGTTGCGGTGCGGTTCAAAGATGTTGATCAAAGTCGATAGCGCGAATATCGTTTTGCTTTCGTCGATCGGCGCGTCGGGATTGTCGTTGCCCTGCGTGTCCAAAAGAATGACGGCAATGTCTTCGCCGTTGCTACGCGTAATCACAATCGGTTCGCCCCAAATCCACATGCCCGAGGTAACTTGCTCGGTTCCAGAATGCGACACAAAACCGGTCAATCTGATGTTATCTGGCAGCCAGTTACTGCTTTTATCCATTCTTCTGCGATTGTTTTTCTGAATCAAGTGTTCTTAATTAGGCTTTTTGTTTTTGTTATGCATTCTTGGTGAAACCGGCGTAACTGTGAGCATGATGTCATCAGTACCGTAGTTAAGCCCGTCTCACCAAAAATGCATAACAAAAACGAAGAGTCTCATTGAAACACTCACTACTATTTTGAAAATAACGTAGCTGGGGTCCGAGGCCAGGAAGAGGTTGAATTCGGGGGGAGGGGGTAGAAACCGTAACCGTAATTTTTTGGGTCAGAATTTTGACAAAAATTCAAAAATATTTACGATCTTCGGCCGAATGATAAGAAGGGACCTTTTCCTCTTAACGGCCGCTGCGCGGCCGAAGGCCATTTATCCAGTGCTTTTCCGGTCCGACCAGGAGGGGGCAGGAACTGGGGGGGGGGGGGGGTTGGCCCTGGCCGGCAGGGGGTACCCCCTAAATCCCTCTGGCTACAGGTTTGACGATATACTATACCTTTGATTGTTGCTGGAAGGCATGTAGATCGCGTAGATAAGTTAGGAAGAAATTGAGTAGAAGACTTTTACCGGATCTATACGCCCCAGCAACAGATATGATCGCGACCTGAAAAAACATTACAACATGATAATGTGTTTCCAAATTATTTTCGTACCAACTTTCAGTTTTTTTTGCAGTCTTGTAGATTTTATAGTTCCTGTTTATTTATTTTTAAACATTCTCAGAACGTAAACACAAAGCTCGCTTCATTCAACCTGTCTTGTGCACAGTAGATTGCTTCATAATTAACTGAATGTTATTTAATTTTTGGGTGATCTGAAAAGGGAGGAAAAAGGAAAAAATGGACCCTCCCTTACGATTAACTCAACAAACAACAGACAATAAATTTTTACTCGAGTTTTTGATAAGGACGAGCTTTTTGGCTTTAACTGCAAGTACGGTATTCGCAATGGTGTTTTGTTTGACGCGTCTAATAAAATTTTACCGGCAAATCGATTGTATTTCCATCGGAATCGGTCTGGCGGACTTTGGCGATCACATTCTTGAGTTTGTCAAGATCCGCTCGAAATTTAGAGGGATTTTTTTCATCGGGCTTGAGTATTGCTACTGGACCTTCCTGGCATGTACAAATATCTTCCTTGTAATTGATTTTAGTTTCATCGGAAGAGTTGTTATAGACAGTGACGAATACACTCTTCTTTAGTTTTTCAAGATGCGATCGGAAGTTGAAATAATTAATTCCATCGGGCTTGACAATAATTGCTCCGGGACTTCTCTCTTTTTTTGCTGCAGCATCCGCGTTATTTTGTTCCTCAGTAGTAGACAACGTTGCCAATGCCGCTCCTGATTGCCATACAGCGCCGTAAAACAATGGTTTTCTTATAAATCGAAAGAAAACCATGAAAATAGGACTGAAAACTGAAGTTCTTTTCGAAAAGGGTATGTTTTTGTGAACTGAAAAAAATCTGGATAGCACCACTTGGAAAGAACTTTTGACTTTTTCGTTTCGTTTGTGCTATCTTGAAATATAGTCCGGGTTCGAGGTTCTGAAAAGCAAAAATAATTCGTATCAGATCATACAACGATCATGCGGTTTAAAAGAACTTTAATCAACCTCATAAGTTCAGAGCCTGCGCTTTTTAATTGCAACCTTGAAACACCATAAAAACAGCCCTTGTCCACAGGCTTTTTTTGCATGGGACAGACTTATATTGAGACTAGTTTTATTGGAGAATAAAGCTGTATTTGGCTTAGGATCGCATGATTTACGATGTATTAAAACATAATTTCGTTATTTTTGTTTCCAAAAAAATACCATTTTCGCTTCTAGTGAACATAAAATTTGCTCATTGGCACTGTGCTATTATTGTAGTTAATATGGTATTTCGTTTTTATGTGTGCAAAAATCGGCCACAGAAACGAGATCAACAGAGCACGGAAGTCACATTCTATTGAAAGCAAATGAGGGAAACACTGTTGCACTGTAAAAGAACGAGAAATCCATTGAGACGAGAAACGAGAAGTCATTTTATCTAGTGTAAATTTTGCTTTTTTACCCCGAATGGGGGGTTTAAACCCACCTTCCCAAACCGCCCCCCCTCGCCCATGTCTGCCATAGTACTATTACTAAATGACTTTAGTGAAGTAAAATATTTTAGTGATAGAACTTACTTATTAAATCGATAACCCTTCAACTATTACTATTACACGAGTTTCAATTGGAACAAAATAAAAATAACATTAACAAACATTAAGAATCATGAAAAATACTTAACTGTTACTAACTAAATGAAAAATTCTCAACTATTGCAACACAGCTGCGCTGTAAACGTGCGCAATCGTGAATCGGATTTTCGACATGCAAAGCGCAATGCTGTGCAAAGGAACAGAATGCGCGCGACCCGGGCCGAGACTCAATCGATAAAATGGTGGTGCCTACTGTTAATCCTGACTGCTGATTCAAAGGTAAAACGAACAAATATGAAAATTAATTGATATCGCCTCGCCTGAGTGATACGAGTGGGAGTAAACAATGTGTCCGCCCAGTTCTTCGATCTCCACTGGTCTCCGAAGTCTGTTATCGACAGAAATGCATTTCATTGACGTCAAGGCGATATTGTTTGAATGGGTATTAAACGCATGATAAATAAAACCATGACTTTGCAGCAAAGGAAACCTTACAGACGAGTTTCCGTGAAAATAGCGATAGATAAACAGTGCACCTTCACAAGCGTTGCTTTTTTACAAGCGTTATTCGTTCCGGGCACGCTCTTGCTCTATCTTCTCAATGAATTTCTCAAAATACTTTAAATACTTCTCAAAATACTTGAAATGACTAAGGCATTATCCTGCCAGTTAGCTCAATAATACGAAAAAGCGTGTTTGTCCAGCATTATCTCTGCCAGTACACAACCAAATTTCATAATTTTTTTGAAAAAACTCCCTAATATTGACAAAATCATTCCGGAATTTCAGCTTTTTCGATGCAAATCTCGCGGAGTTATTCAAAAACAAAATGTGATAGAGACCCATAGCAGTCACCAAGCAGTGGGCGCAGGTTATTGGCAAATTCTATTGAGTCAGCCACATTCGCAACTTCAGAGACATGTCTGGACATGTTTTGTCGATTCTAGAATGAGAACAGTTATTTTATTCGACACCAAACAGTACAGCGGAAAATGGATGCACAGAATAGCTTTTTTGAATCACAGATCTCTCTTTGTTATGATGTGTCGATGCTTTCTGGAAAAACTCGAGACATTCACTCCGTTTTCACGACAGAAGCACGAAAGTACAGGGTGGTACATTTAAGTACGAGGGGTTAAGATTGTTTAAAACTTTTTTATTCTTCAACCGATTTTTAAAAAATTTCTAACACAAAGTAGTCCATCAGTAAGTTTTGTTCGCCAAAATTTTACGGGAAACGAAAACAGCAACCCAGAGAAATGTAGAATTTCTGTAAAATGCCAAAAATTGCAGAAAATTTGATGTTGAAATCACTGTAGTGTCGCCAGTTTTGATTGGCTTAAGCTGAAATTTGAAGCAGATGTACTTCAAGTCCAATAGTTTACGTGATATAAAGTCCAGGTTAATTGGTGGTGAACTTCTGGTTTTATTCAAATTTTTGTCTAAGGTGTCAATGCATAAAAAAAGGTAAAATGAGGATAGAAGTGCAAGAATTTTGAAAGCAACGCGCGCTGTGCATTGAGTGGGATGGAAAACATGTCAGAGTGAAAATCTATCAAAAAATGATAGTTCAAAAAATGATAGCTCGTTCAAAACATTTCTTAATTGCAATTCGTCATCTGCAATCAGATTTTTTCGGAACGCGAGTAAAATTTTTGATACCACAGAATAACATTTGAATAACATCAGATTTTCGCAGTTGATCGACTTGAACTTTTGAACACTTTCAAGCTAGTCCCTCCCTCTGAGCATATGTGCACAAAAATTCAGCTTGATTGGTTTCAGAGTATTTCTCTGAGAGTTATTGAATATCAAAATGTGTGCGGGACTTTACACTCACCCAGCATAAGGCATATTTTCCACCTCCTGTCTAAAATAGAGATATCGCAAAAAGAAACATTTACTGAAAATGATAATATGTACTTGAAATAATGCTGTGCTGCAATAGGAAAAAGGAAAAGAAGCTAAGGCGATCTTTTATTAAAAACCGGCATGGTGTAAACTGCAAACAGATCAATGATCAATAGTGGTATGAGTGTGACCGTTTGCGAAATGTTTTACTGATGCAAACGACTCGAATTCGGACGAGACATGACCATTTACCCTCATCCTTCGTATTTGAAAGCCTAGTTTCTGAAAATGAATAAACTTCGTACAGGGAAGAAAGCTAAAGTTTACTCGCGCGGATCGACAAAACTGTCGTTCATTAAAAGCCGGTTTTACTTTCAGAAACTGTTCATGTAAAATAAGACCAGGATGCAGGCGATGTCAATGCGTTTCATGTTCAGAACCTGATTCTATGACCAGAGGGTAAATTGACAGTAAATAGCTCTGACATAGGATGCATGACGCATCAGTTTGGCGAAATTGCATTGAAAGACGTTGTCGTTGCAACCGTTCTAAACTTCAGTTTGGCGATATTGCTATATTCATTTAAATGATGTTCAATTTATGATGTCGAACATACACCTACCTACCGCAAGTCTGTCCAACAACGTTGCCATGGATGGGGAAACTGTTCAGTTAGACATTTTTGTCAGTGAGAATGATGATGTGCTCCTAGTCAACTGTGACAGTAGTGATGAAGATGATGACAGCACATTCGACACCGCCTATTATAATTTTGGCGCGACGGGTGCCTACCAAGACGCGCCGCTGCAGGAACAGCTTGACTACATTCAATTTGACATGAAATTAGAAATACAGCCTAATCAGCTTAAGATTGGCGAGGTACTGATTTGAAAATATTTAAGATACCAATTAAATATTCCTAATTCAGCTTGAAATATACAGAGTGGCGCAATGAAAGGTACCTGCTTTTGAATAATGCTAGATATGACCAAAAATTAATGCTACAAAAATTAATTATGACTCTCTCTGAATTTTGGATTTCCCAAAAATTAATTAATTATGACTCTGACGTCAGAGTCATAATTTATTAATTTTAACTTGTCATAATTAACACTACTTTGACAAGATATTTTGAGAGAAGGTACATCTATACCGTAAGATTTTATGTTCGGAGTTTTGTGGGATTCGGTAGCAAGCTTTCGTGGTGGGACCTG